>QRDG01000316.1:2070177-2207947 GCA_012064385.1 Puccinellia tenuiflora
ACGAGGAATTGTGAAGATAATCCGACATACCCTCTGTATGTCGGTCAATACATGTCGGTTTACTCCAACATGACTATCTCGACCATGTCGGTCCACATTATGTTGGTCAACCTTGACCCGGTCCACTCCGGGAATATACTTGGCTCCTTACCTTGACCCTATCCGGGGGTCGCCCCCCGACAATCCTGGTCTCTTCTCGGTGGCGGTGGCATCAGCGGAGAGGGGTGGCGTTGGCGGAGGCTGGCGGAGCGATGAAGAGGAGGGAAAGCGGGGGTGCGGCAGAGAGGTGGTTTCCTGGGCGGAAGGGATGGATTCGGTGGAGAGAGGAAAGTGCTGGCCTTTGTGCCACCGATAGTCGGGCCAGGGGAGGACAAAAGGATGACGCTACGAGCATCCACGGCATGTCTTGGCGGAGTAAAATCCAAAAAAAAAGAGGTCAAATTGGACAGAAAAACGAACTAGTTGCCGTCTTGGTCCTTAATTTATGTCTGCGCAGGCTCAAGCGGACAAAATGAATCACCAGTGTTAGAGTTGTCCTGATGCTAACTTACAACTACGCGGGTGTATGTGGTGGAGTGTGCATGTTAGCGAGCGGCCGCAAAAATTAAGAAGAGCAGAATCAGGAAACAAGTGAACGATTCAAAACTCTCTCCCCTTAAAAGACAGTTATTCTGTTCCTGATCGATGAGATCGATTGGAACCTGACCTGCTCAGCTCAATAGTAGCCAGTAGGTGCAGGTTTGGCACAGTTATCCGCACACCCACCGGCAATGATGCAGCCGGGGGCGGCTTCGGTGTATTTGTTTGGGCTTATTTTGGCTTATAAGTCAAAAAAGCATCTAAATAGGTGCTTTTTGGCTTTTGAGATTTCCGAAATCCAAAAGCGAAAGTCAAAATAAGCCAAACAAACACACCCGAAGGTCAATGATTAGGTGGGAAAAGAACAACGTCTCACGTACATGCGCATCTCAAAAGACTAGGCAGAGCGATTGCAGGAGCAAGGCAGATTATTAGGTCAATGCACATCCATGAAGAATATCTCTTAGAATTAGGGGCTAATTTGGCGCTGTAATCGATCTTCTTTCTTCTCGGAAACAGACGGATTTGGTGGTGTATTTGGCAGTTCGGTATCGACTTCCCTACCAACTCCTCGATGTGCCATTGTTTAATCCATCTCTTCCTTCTATGAATTCGGTGCGTTCTGTTACGAACGTCGTCTAGAAGTACTGGATCACGAAGTGCTTAAATAAGATAACATGGCCGGCGTGTATCATTATCCAAAAGTAGTGGCCTGCGTGTATAAAAGAATCCCGATCAACCTATCTTCATGTCCAGGAATGCAAGTGTGATCATTGACCATGACCCGCACCCACCACCATAACAGGCACGAAAACGGGGAAAATCACCCTTGGACCAAATTCCCCGGACCCTACCTGCTCCGACGACCATATGCAAATACTTGTGGGGAGTTAGCCAGAGGAGATGATTGAAGCAAGCGTCCGATATCGTCCCACTTTCAGTTACTCTCGCACCATCTTCGATCCGTCATCAAATACATTGTCCGTGTTTCTCCAACAGTTCGGAATTATGGGTGAACTAGCTGGTGAAAGAATTCGATAATGCCTTCCCCCGAAACATATTTTTTCATGAAAATTTAATTCATACTGATCAATTGGTAGGGATGGTAATAAGCGATAATAATTTTTCCGAATTGAGAAGCTCCCCTCTCGATTTCACTGCAAGCATGAAACCAATAACACAGCAGTCTTAGACTGTTAGTTTGTTCACCACACACCCAGCAGCCAGCACCAGCTTAAAAATCTACTAAACCAACTTTTACTATTAACTATTCTCTAGCCAAACCTAACAAACTCCAGCAACTAATACAACCAGCAACCAGCTCCTTTTTTACAAACAAAACAGAACAAGACCTCAGAGTCCAGAAACCTTTAACAAACTATTACAACTTTTTCCCAAGGGGTTCTTTATTTCCACTTTTTCGTCCTTCCCCAATCTTCCGCTTCCTTTTCTTTTCTTAACCAGCGATCCTAAGAACCAACGGAGCCCATCCCTATCTCCTACAGAATATAAGAGATAATACATTGTATACCGCTTTATTTGTCAGATGACGTGGTCTAAGAAGAAACTATCACTGTGTTGTGTTACATGCCCTTACACATAGGGCAGCGACAGGTCTAGCCCTTCGGTCTCGGGCAGCTATGGCAGTTGCCCCGTGCCTATGATTAAAGTACCGTGCAAATCGTTATTCAGATCGTGAGGATATACGGTGCTTAAGTTAGCTTAGCATCAGCCGTTGCCTGGCTCAAAATCCACCCCTGCTCTGCTTACACACGTGGTGTAATTGGATGTAGTAAAATACTTATTAACAGGGAAGCACAAGCAAGGGGACAGTGCTAAATATAGTGCTTATCAGCCATTTCACACTGATAATTCAGAGGAGGCAAAATAAAATAAAAAAAGATTGGTACTAACAAAAACTAAGATAAGGAAGAAACCCAAACGCTGACCAACTGCTGCATCCGGTCTGCCCAACTTGGCCGGGTCCTCCCCATAATCCTGCGCGTGAGCCGGTATGGCTCTATATAAGGACGCTCCAACCTCCCCTGTCAATCGTGCAATCCACTTCTCGATAGCTCGCTAGCTTTCCTATCCTTCACACGTTCCATTCCCTCGCTCCAAACAACTCCGCGCTCCATCACTCCGACCACCATGGCCTCTTCTTCCGCTCTGATCGCGCTCCTCGTAGTCTTGGGCTGCGCCGTGGCAGCCTCCGCCACGACGTTCACCGTCGGCGATGCACAGGGGTGGACGGTCGGTCCCGACTACAGCACCTGGGTCAGTGGCAAAAACTTCGTCAGTGGAGACAAGCTTGGTTAGTTCTCCAATTTTAAGTTGGTTTTGAGTCCGAGATGCTGCTAATGATCATTTCCTGTCTGTCTCTAAAATTTCTGAACACTTGGACGGTACTTAAGCACAAATTTGACCTCTGAAGTTTACAAGTTGTAATACTTCTTAATTTTGTCCTAATATTTTGTTTCTTTTTTCAGTGTTCAACTATGCCAGCCAGGCCCACACGGTGACCGAAGTCACCAAGAGCGAATACGACGCTTGCTCCAGCACCACCAACGGCGAGAACAACGGCACCACCACCAAGACTCTCACCGCCGGCGACCACTACTACATCTGCACCATCGGTACCCACTGCTCTGGCGGCATGAAGCTCGCCATCAAAGCCGCCGACTCCAGCTCTGGCACCCCGCCGGCCGCCGGCACCCCGCCCACTACCCCGTCCAGCGCGCCCGCCCGCCTCCACGCCGTCCCCGTCCTCGCGGCCACCGCCGGCATCCTCGTCAAGCTCGCCCTCTTCTGATCCGCCGCGCCAGGGCAGAGGCAGTGCAGTGATAGTTCGTTCTTGGGAAGTTTCACGGACCGTTGTACCTACATTTTCTTCTGACGGCCACGCGCGGCATGCACGCTAGTGTTCTTTCTACCACCAGAGTTGTTGGCTTCCGATGTAATATGATTGGTTGGTTTCGTAGCAATAGTAGTAGTTGGTTTCGTAGTAGCAGTAGTAGTTGATGTAATGTCATGTCCGATGTTTCTTTCTGCAAGTAATATATATTACGATGGTTAAATAAGCTTGGATGTGGTCATGCTGAGCAATGCATGAGGTTGAGTTAATTGTTCTAGCTTGCTTGTTTTACTTAGTTTTGGCTGAGGTGGTGGCTCATGGGAGTGAGAGTTGTTTGTGAGGTTAGGTTATGGGTAGGCAGTCGTGAGAATGTGACTAGACCGGAGGAAAGAACGGAATTATTGGCGGACAACGAGATCGTACGAAATAGGTTTGGTTAGGACGGCTACGTGCGCCTACGTACGTGCCATCAGAAATTCCAAAATGTTCACATATCTTACAACATCTTCAGAGAAAGCAAAGCCATAGAAAATAGGTTGGAGTCTACAACTTGTTGACGGCTTGCTTTTGCGAGAGGACTTCGTGGAGTGGGAGTGGTTGGTACTAAGACCGATGGAGGACTACTCAGACTAGAGATTCAACGGCGAGACTAGCACGTCCTTTTCAGCGATTTGGTTCAGAATTCTGCGGAACAAAAAGCTTCTCGCGTCAACACCTGCTCCGCCGGCCATTAGATCACCGTCGGACGCCGCTTTTTACCTGCACAAGGCCAACCTCTCTTCCCTCCCGGGGCATTAGATCACAAGGAATAAAAGGAACACCAGACTGACTAATATTCAAAAGGAAAAAGTCCAAAACAAACCTTAAACGTGTAGACGAAAGCTAAATTGAACCCTGAACTTGTAATCCCTGAAATTGGCACTCTGAACTATTAAATCCCGGTCTATTTTCAACCCTGGATCTGATTGCTGTGTGAAAAATAAATAAGGTCTAAATTAAATAATTTGTTGCTCTTACTAACAAAAAAAAAGTCCACCTGTAATATATATATCTTCCACCTTGGATCTCTGTAATACTGTGTCAACAAAGCAACTCCCATCCCGAGCACCACCGGCGGCGTAAGCAGCCATGGCGCAGAGCGAGCACGCGTTCATGTGGAGCTCCTGGAGGCACTTGAATGTAGAGACCGCTGTGCTGTCGAAGCCGTCCGAGCCACCCGTTCTCTCTTTCTTACACCACCGCTGGCCGCCGCTAATTACCTTGCATGGACTTTCAGCCGGCTGCCTAATTCGGTACATAGGAATCAAATACTAGTTTCAGTCATAGGCCAGTCATAGGCGCAGTTGCTCACCACGATGATGTGGTGTGTGCTGCTAGCTATACTAGGCCAAGTCACGCGGGAGAGATTGAAAACTTGATGTGCAGTCTGCACGGGGTTCTCTCCGGCATGTGCTCCTACTCGTAGTGGTGGCCGTCTTTGGCCAGGACATGTGCAAGCACGGTGGCTAGTCTGGCTAGCAGGGCCGTGGGCATCGCTGGCTTTTTGAGAATCATCCTGTGGTGAGGTGAACGTGAGAGATCTAGGTAGGGGATGGATATATATGACATGCGGACCCGAATTGTCAGTGAGAGAAAGTAAGAGTAGCACGTTATCCCTGCCGGGAAAACAGTATTCCCGGTGCGCCAAACAGGTCTAGGGTCTAAAATAGACCGGGATTGACAAGTTGAGAGTGCCAATTTCAGGGATTCAAAGTTCAGGGTTTGATTTATCTTTCGTGTACAAGTTCAGGGTTTGTTTTGGACTTTTTCCTATTCAAAAACAGTCCAAACCATAAGCTTGGGATGCACCCTTAACCCATCTATATCAACAATAGTTCGATTTGCAAATATTAAAATTTTATTTCTTTTAGCACCGAGTTCGCATAAATTTGGAGCATTTGTATCTTATTTTTGTTGCATATTGCATCTATGCATTAGCTTTAAATTGCATAACAATAACGAGTTAATTGTTATATCTATCTTAAGAGCATGGTAAATTTATTGCAATAAAAAAATAAGAAAATAGGATGCATCCAAAGAAAGAAAAGGTAAAAATAGCTATAAGGTTGAAAGTATGATTACTTCTATGCTTTTGTGTAATGCTTTATTATAGAGTATATAGTAGTATACAAAGTGCCATATTAGTATTAGTTTTCACTTACCTCGGTAATTTAGAATTATAATTTATCTTTCACTATATGAAATGGGTGAACTATATATGGACATTGTTGTAACTTTTTTTTAGTGGTCAACTTCCTCCATTTGTTAGCTTTTCACGTACTAAGAATGATATAGTGCTTTTAAATCTAAATCCCTCTGAGTCAAGTTATTTTAATATTTTGTGTCCACCATATGAACCTGTTATATGACATTTCACGTCATTCCAAGTAAATTTTCATGTGCTATATTTTAAAAAATTCAACGTCGTTGGTTTTGTGTTCCTGTTTACAGCTCATGGGTAAGCGGTGATGTAACATCCCTAAACTTTGGAATGTTTTAAAAATCACAAAATTTTAAACTTTTATTAATAATTAATTAAAGTCTCAAAAAAAGTCAAGAAAAGCTTTTATAGAAGATTGTTTTGACATCTTCAAAATTTTATATTATTTTAAATATTCCTTTACCTTCAGTTTTCAAGTTTTCAAGTTTGAAAATAAAATAATTATTTTGAGTTTTATAAAGCCATGATTAAATGGGTATTTGCTTTAAATGGATTTACCAAACTCCCTTTTATAAAATGTTTTAGACTAAATTATTTCATTATGAAAAATGAGTAATTATTTTGAATGATATTACTCATAGTACCTTTAAGGTTCTTCTTGGAAACAAAATTAGTTCATAAATCTTATTCCTATAAAACTATCAAAATATGACTTTATACATTATTTAAAATTCGACAAATATTTTAGAAAAGGGTTTCAAAGTATTTAAAATGATTTTGTCAAAACTTGTTTAAATTACGAAAATTGATTTCATTATATCCTATAATGAAAAATAATACTATTTGTTTCTTTGATTTTGTTTAAGCCGTTTTGGCAAAATATTTCAATTTGGATAAAGCCCATGTTTTAAAATGAGTAAATTGTTTTCAAATGATTTAGCAAACTATTGTTTCAACAATAGAGTTTTGTCCTAAATTAATTATCAAGAAAATGATATGTTTCTGGATTTTTATTTTTATTTTAAAAAGGAGATTTCAAACCCTATTTGGAAAAATAACATAAAGGTGACAAATAGGCCTTTATGCAATGGTTAGATATTTCAAATATTTTGATTTTATTTGATGGCAAGACTAATGCCATAATATCCTATGTTGGATAAGCTCTCTGAAAAGTATTTTTGCAAATTTTGATAAAAAATTTCTAGCCTTTTTTTTATTCAGTTTTGAAAACAGAGAAAAGAAAAAGGAGAAAAAGCTTTTGTTAAAAAAAAAGAGAAAAGGGCCGCGGCCATCCGAGCCAGCCCAGCAGCCAGCCCACCAGCAACCTAGCCCAGTTCGCAACGCGGCCCAGCAAGCAGCCCCGCGCCCCCTCTCTCATACCGCTCTCGCTGACATGTGGGGCCTGCATGATGCCAGCGATGACGTCAGCCCTCAACCTCCAGCGCAAGAAATCCTCTCCCGTACCCGATTCGAACTCCGGATCAATCCGTGCGATTTACGCGAAATTTGTTGTCGCCGTGCATGCAGCTATAAAGCCCTCGAACGCCGCCGTCTTTTGCCCCCAAAAACCCTAGCAAAGGAGCCATCCAGCCGCCGTGCTCGACCTCGCCGCTGCGCCACTACCGCCGGTAAGAGCTTCAAGCTCCGGCCACCGCACAACGTTCCCAGCTCCCCTCTCCCTTCTATTCTTCCTAGTTTTTCGCTATGCATCGCTTTGACATCACCCCGTGTCCATTGGCTCGCCAGATCGTCATCTCCGTCCATGACCGACGCAAGCCGTCGCCGCCGCTCTCTCCGACGAGCAATCGCCGGTGAAGGAGGACTCACCGTGGACCACCGCCTCGCCACCGACATCACCTCGTCACGCTGATCACGTAGGTATTAGCCGCGCATCTTGGAACGCCGTAGAATGCCGGGAACGCGCGATGCCGCACCGCCGCCGCCGTCCGCCACCGTCCACCGAAACCCTAGCCACCGTCCGAAGTTTCCTTTTGATCTCGACCGTCAGATCTTGATCCGACGGCTCCGTTTTGGTATTTAACCGAACCGGTACCGGCCTGTTAAATCACGCCGCGTGGCAGCCGCGTCAGCTGCACTGTCAGCGCCACGTCAGCACCACGTGGGCTGTTATTTTCTGGATTTATTCCGAATTGGTAGTTTTGCAGAAAAACCCCTGTAACTTCAAACTATCATAACTTTTCAACCGTTTGGCCAAATTTAACAAACTTTATATTTTTTAAAACCTCTCGACCTGTAGATTATTTTAGAATTGTTAGTTCTCTATTTTGACCAAATTGAAATTATTCAAATTTCAAATGAGTGATTTGAGTAATTTTGTCATAACTTTAAATCTATAAATTATTTTATATTGGTTTCTTCTGGAAAATGACTTAAATTTATGTCCTCTGTCCAGTAGAACCAAAACCTATATTTCTTAGAACCCTTCCACCATAGGAATGTTGAACTTGGTTTAGAACCCATTATTAACTTGTTTTGCAAACCTTGGCCTACTTAGCATTAAACCATTTTTACCAATATCAGTATGTAGACCATATTGATACCTTTGGAACACCAATCTAACCTATTTAAATTTGAAATATTCAAATTTGACTCTTGACACCCCTTTGACCTTTAATGGAAAGCCTCAACCTAAATGCATCGATTCTTTTTTCATATTGAATCAAGTATTAAAACCTGGACCATCAACCTAATTACCTTTGCTACTATACATGTTTGCTCTTATGTTTGAATTATTTGATTGTTGTATTGTTTGTTGATTGCTATTTGTTTGTACTGTATAGATTGAACGGAGAGCTAAGAGTTACATTGAAAAGAGTGCGTGAGCAATGACAAGTTTCAAAAGGCAAGTGATACTCCAGCATAAATGACCTACTATTTTTTATATTGCATTGTAGACTATTTTTCGGTAGCATGCATGATAGGCTGCTTTTGGTTAAAATCTATATGCTATGCAAACCTGTTAGGCTAGCCACATGATTTAGTTGACTAGTGACCTATATTAATTTAGTAGATTGGCTAACTGCAAAAATGAATTGTTTTGTTGTATACGAGTTAATGAAAATCTACAAAATTAATGAATCACCTGGGTGGATGTGGAGTTGCTCTATTGGTGGTTCAAAGTTGAGTGGCTGCTCAGGCCCGGTTCCGCGGGTACCTGAGTACGTGCACTTGTGCTCGCCACCCAGGGTCTTGAGATTTCATGTCGCTCCATGTCTAGTTTACTTTCAGTGCAGCCACTAGTCATATAGGCTCTGTCTTGACTAAGTATGTTGTGTGGACTCGACCCGGACTTGACAAGCTGATGTAGGGGTTGTAGGTGGGAATGGGTCAAGCCGTTGGGTTGGGAAAATGCTTCTGAAAGGTCTCGTCTTAACTCTCTCCTTTCCCTTTTACTAAATGAGTGATTGGGAAGTTTGGGTTAGTTGAGTCTAGTGGGGAAAGTGCCACAAACTCTCGAGAGTAACTAAAACTAAGATCTTAGCCGTGTCCCCGGTTATGGACAATTTGAGTAACTAAACAAGGTGGTTGACAGAAGAATCTCATTCATTCCAATTTCAGAATAAAATTTGATGGGTGAACAAGGGTAGAAGAGATATTGGTTTTCATGCCATGTTTATCTCATTAATAGTTGGTTTTAAAAGAAATGTTTTACAAGTGTAGGACAAATATTGCTTTGCGCAAGAGCCTTTCAACTCCACCAGCCAGATATGCATGTAGATGTTAGAAGTTTGCCTTTATGAGTCCACAAGTATCATTTGCCAGATCCAATCAAATGGTTCTGACCAATTTTTGGCTGCAACGCTTTTACCGTTGCAGGTTCGTCTGACGATGAGTAAGGAACGCTATAGGTTTCGAGTCTGCAACCAACATGTCTGCCTGTGGCACATGAAGATGATGAGGGCTCCATGCTACTTATGTTTTCCGCTGCTAAACTTTGTAATATGCTAGCCTTGTGCTATGCAACTTGTAATGTTCTATTCTTCTGGATATTCGATGTAATAGATATTTGACACATTTGCATGATATTACATCCTGAACTGTGGTGCTAGCTATTCGATCAAGGGACTAGCACATAACACAGGGATCTTGGCCCATTTTCAAAGGCAGGATCGCTACAGGTGAAGGGGATCGTGATCTTCCATGCTAAGCGAGTCCTTCTTCCTTTTCACCCAATGAGCTTGAAAAAATATGCTTATTTTAAATTATAAGAGAGATGGTAATAAGAGATTCCCTGTCCCAAATAGACAAATAACAAAAAAGACACTCCTCCATAAAATGCTGAAAGTTAGTAGACACCCTAGGATTCGGTTAGCCATGGTTTGTGGAAGTAAAGGTGGGGAGGAGTGTTAAGCATGAGAAATGCTCTCAAAACTCTAAACTTGTATTAGCATGGAAGATAACGAGTTTCTTCGCTGCGATAAGCCGTTGACGTAAGCATACACCTCTCAAAATGTTTTTATTTATGTTTTTAATCAAATAAGACTGAGCACATTTTAATCCATATTTCCCTCTGCGGAGCGCCTTTCTATTTATTTCAGAGTCAAAAGTCAAAATTATTTTATAAATATTTTCTAGACCAATACTTAGAACAATTCCATTTTGCATAAGTTTGCCCATGTTTCACACGTGCACATATTTCACTTGCACACAAGTTTGCATCATTGTTCATGCTACTTTGAAAGCGCAACGTAGTGCATGTTTTCTTTATTGTGTTATATCTTGAAGTTTATGTTATTTATTTTTCATTTTGATATGTAGGAATTACTTGGATACTAGACAAATCGCAAAGGAACCCTTCATTTTGGTGTGGAATTTGAACTTTCCTGAAATCTGTCCCCCCTAACAGTTTTTAGAGATTGACACCGCACGGCCTGAAGATAACGTCGGTCGGGAAAACTTACAACATGAAAGTTGTAGGAAATTTTGCGCTGATGCATGTCTCAAATGGAATCTGAACGCGCCCTCGAACCGGGTTGTACAAAAGGTCCAAATACTGCCTACGGGATTTCAAATGCGGGTGACGCGATTGACTCTAAATCTTGACATACTTGGTGGGTTCGGACATGGTTCAAACCTATGGATTCATGGGGATAGAGAAAAGTCCTAGGAAGGTTCTAGAGGTGCTCAAGATCCTTTGGATCAAATGATCATTGATTGGATAGCCGGTAAATATTGTCTCGGCCTATATAAGGAGAGGAAACCATAACTTTGGAGGATGCCAACCATTATCACAAATTTGCCTCCCCTTGGCTGCCATCCACAATGGGAAGGGTTCATCTACAATAGCAGGGAGGCAAGGAGGAAGAAGGCTTAGGGGTGGAACTCCGAGGACGTATCCAGTGAAACCGTGCACCCGTGCACCCAACCCCAAAATCGACTCCCTAAAATGTTTCAAAAAATACGAAAAAAAGTTTGGAAATACATTATGCTCATCTCTAATATGTCACAAAATTTTGGCTTCAAATTCGTATCAGAACTCAAGAAACAAAAAAAAACAAAGTATAGCATGAATAGTGTTCAGATCACTATTCACATATGGCTTTGTCATTTTGTTTCTTGAGTTCTGTTACGAATTTGAAGCCAAAATTTTGTGACATATTAGATATGAGCATAATGTATTTCCAAACTTTTTTTCGTATTTTTTGAAACATTTTAGGGGGTCGATTTTGGGGTTGGGTGCACGGGTGCACGGTTTCACTGGATACGTTCTCGTGGAACTCCCCTATTCTTTTATACCTGCAATGAACTTCTAGTTTTATTTCCTAGGTAAGACAAATTTGAGTGTATGTAGAGTTGTATCAATGGTTCGTCATTGGATTCATCATTCTTACTTATTAAAAAGGCTACAATAGATCCATGCACTTGTGCGTTACCAGGCGTGCGCGGTAGGTTAACAAGGCGGAGCGTTTGTTGCATGCGGTCGTCAACGAATCAGTTAGAGCGGTGTGTTGGTGACGCGAGTCGCTCCACCGTCCATAGAAACAACGAGGCATAGGCGGGGCGCAAGAGCCGACTCGACAAGTGAGACGGTAGAGTGGAGTGAGTGTGGTAGGTGGGAAACCGAAGGTGATGTAGCCTAAAAAGGAGTGCCCTATTTTACATCATCCATTGCACGAATTGTGCCCTAAAATACGTCATCCATTGGAGCAAATCAATTTTTTGTGCCCTAAAACCAAAAAGTTGGTGCCCTAAAACAAAAAGATGTGCCCATTTTAGATTATATACCGGAGATACTCTTAGGAGTTAGGACAGATTACAGATGCTAGCCTTCCGCACTGCAATGGAAAATCCGCTTTGGCACCCGAGCTCAGGTGCTCCCCATATCCTCTCCCTATAGTCTCACCAAGATTCGTGGCCTACTATTGCATTAAATTATGGTCCAAAATTTCTACCATAGTAAATTCAGAAATATGACCCACAACTGCTCCATGATTCAATGCGGACGGTGCCATGCCCCGTACCGGAACAGATGGAGTTGGACAGAATGGACTGGTAAGTGTACCTTCCTGTACCAGATACGGGCTCACGCATAGAAACCCAAATTTACTCGCTCTTGGCCATTTTAATTTGATTTTTCGCCCACGCCAGCCATGCACACCGCGACACCCTGGCTCGTCACTCATCAGTTCAACACTTTGTTAGTTTTTCATCGGCTAGCAAAACAACAGGCACAAACTCCTGGAAAACTGAATGCTTATGTCAAATAACCTGCATGCAAATGTTGTTCATAGGTAAACTGGATGTTTATTTTTAAATGACACACGTACACATGTTACATTCACAAGTGTTAGACTTGGTGGAGCAAAAATAGTCCGTCAGAACAATCAACAAGTCAGATATTTGACGGCCTTCTCCATTTACCTCAATGGAAAAAAATAAAAAAATCTACCAACACAACTAGTGCTACATTCAGATTTCATCACCCACACCCTTCAACCATTATCATGGCGCGGCTGGTCCACCGATGCCCTTCAATCCGGAATCTCATGTACCTCGATAGTTTTCGAGACACATATGGCTCGTCTCCTCGGTCCAGGCATGTAGTTCTCTTATGTACTTGTCAGTGGCAAATACCGCAAAATCCTGTTATGTTGCTCATCCCCTCATTGGGTGCCTTGTCCCTACTGCTGGTAGGCCTCCCAGCTCCACGGTTTTTTGTCGGTACCTTTGAAAGAGCATGGTTACCCCCATGTGTGGTTTTGGTAATTAATGACAATCTCTATGGACTAATGTTTGTATTGGGTCATACTTTTAGGTTGGGTCCATAGCAATGGTTGAACTCCATATGTTGGAGAGTCAAGGCTAAAAGAAGAAAATTATATGTTGATCAAGTCTGAGTGCAAGTAGATCAACACTCGAGGCTAGTGATGTACCATGACGGATGTATGATCTCATGGTATGGTAAGCAATTGTCAATATAGCCTTGTGAACTAACCCATGATCTATGTGCTTGTATCTCTATGTGGGGTTAGGTATTTCTCCATGAGCATGAATCAAGAGGAAGATTCTATGTGGCTCATGAAGGATGACGTCGTGTGATGATCATCATCAAGATAATGGCCAAGTGAAGACATGTCAAAGAGTGTCTCTCCCATATTAGTGTATGGGGGAGCAATATGTGAGTCTTCATCGAGCGGAGCGCAATCAAGAAAGGTTGTCCATCTTGAGTTGGTCAAGACCGTCATCACCGACCTCAAGTGGATTATGCGCAAGGCAAAGGTATGATCTTGATAGATATTCTATTTTACCGGTCTCATGATGTTAGTTGAGAGACCGGGTTATAGGATAGATAACCGTACTATCAAGAGGGGCTCTCAAGTGAGTAACTTGATCTCATCTTTGTGGAGAGCTCAAACCTTTGCATACTTGGAATATCATCTTTCTTGGTTCTTATTTGGCTTTTATCCATGTGAGAATTTAGATCTTGTGTTCATCTTCATACCAAGCTCTAGTTCATCAAAAACGGACTTCATATGCATATCTTGTTGCGTTTTTGATGTTGAAGGTTTTACCGGCTTATCCTTTCTAGAGAGGCCAAACTCTCTCCTTTTGGTTTTATCCTCCCATGTTGGACTATGATGTTTCTCTGCATGATCTTGTAAATCTCTTTGTTGTGATTCCAATGAGCCCAAGATCATCGAAAACGGAGTCCGGATGATCAAAATATGTTCATTTTCGTGTTGGGTGTTCCTGCAGTTTTTAGGCCAGCCTTGCCGGGCCAAGGCCGGCCGCCTCTGGTACCTGCCCAGCCTCCACCACTGTGAGGCCGGCCCAAGCACGGGCTCAAGGCTGGCCTCTCTGCACGCAAGTCTGCCTCCAATATGCTAGGCCGGCCTTGCCGGACCCAAGGCCGGGCTCATGGGGACGCTTCAACGGTCAGTTTTTGGGGAACCTATTTAAGGGGCCTTCTTCCGCAATTGTTCCCCAACCAACGCAGCACGTTTTTTTCTCTCTCTCCCACCATTGTTGACCTTGGAAAGCTTGCCCCTCTCTCAATCCCTCCTATGATTCTTGCATATCTTTGAGGGAAAAGTGAGAGGAGATCTAAATCCATATTTTCACCAATCCATCTCTCCTCTAAGTGAGGGGAACCTAGTTGATCTAGATCTTGGATTTCTTTGTGTTTCTCCTCCATTGTTCTTCCTCTCTTATCCGCCCATAAGCATTTGTTGCTTTGTTGGAATTTGAGAGTGAAGGATTTGAGCACTTGTGCTCTTGCCATTGCATTAGTTGCATCGGTTTGAGTTCTCCACGGTGATACGTGGAAGTTGAAGTTGAGAAGCTTGTTACTCTTGGGTACTTGGGGTTCCCTAGAGCTTGTTCCTCTAGGATACTTGGGGTGCCCTAGACGGTCGTTGTTGTCTCGGAGTTTGAGGCTTCGGGATATTGCCGAGAGCCACCAATTGATTTGTGGTGTGTGCCCCGGCCTTGGAGCATCGAGTCTTGGTGGCTCGGTGCATTTGGTGGAGACCCTCCAACTTGTGGAGTGTGCTTCATCCTTGTGAAGGTTCTAGTTGTCAACCTCAACGGCAACATAGTGATTCGTGCCTCGCCACATCAGTGGTAGGACACGAAGGAGATACGGTGTGCCATTTCAAGGCTACTCGGTGTTTCACTTTGGTTAACACCATGCCGATCCAACGGAGACTAGCTTCCATTGTGAAGTGAACTTCCGGATAAGTCATCGTCTCCGCATGCCACGCTTATTTCTATACCCGAGCCCTTTACTTATGCAATTATCTTTGTGATAGCCTTCGAGTTTAAAGTTTCATATATATATATTGCTATCACATAGTTGCTTATCTTGCTTAGCATAAGTTGTTGGTGCACTTAGGTAAACCTAGCTTGTGTAGGTTTTGTGCTTGATAAATTAAACACTAGTTTTATTCCGCATTTATTCAAGCCTAAACCGTAATAATTTTAAATTGCCTATTCACCCCCCTCTAGGCGACATCCGTGTCCTTTTAATTGGTATCAGAGCGGGTTCTCTCTTTATTAGGCTTCACGGCCTAGAGAGTAAGATGTCGTCTAGTAATCTAGTGCACAATGATTCTTTTATATTCGATGGCACAAATTATGGTATTTGGAAAATTCACATGCTTGATATCCTTCGGGTCATGGACCCAAATATAGAGCTAATTTTAGATATGGGTTGTTCTCCTCCAAAGAATCCCAAAAGACTATCTTTAGAGGATGAGAATAATTCATATTTAGATGCTCAAGCTTCTAATGTGATTTTCAATGCTTTGAGCAATGTAGTTATTATCTCCGTCTATCCTTTTCGGAATGCTCATGAGCTATGGACAAAGCTTCAAGATAAATATGATGCGTCCAAGTCTAGTGGAGATGATTGCTCTCCCTCCACCTCTGGTCGTGATGAATTCTCAACTTCGTCTACTTTACCTACATGTGGTAAGCCACAAAGAAATGCAATGGTGAGTAGTGATAAATATTTTAATGATGATAGTGAACTTATTGTTGATAATTCACCTCTATCTTATTGCAATGATTTATCTTTGGACTTAAACACATCTAGCACCAAAAATTCTTTACATGCTTTTGTTGATAGTCCTTGCATATCATGTAAAAGTTGCTTATCTAAACCTCATAATGATATGTTCGTTATGTCTTGTTCTCATGATCAAAATGCTTGTATTTCCTCTAGTTGTTGTACTAACAATGTAGGGGAAATCCAATCCTCCGTGGAACAAGATGCGGACTTGAATATTGCCTCAAGTCACCACTAGTACAAAAACAGTTACCCGTGGCGCACCAAAATATTCTACCCGTGGCGCAGGGGCCTGCGCCACTAACTACCATGCCACGGGTAGCATATTACCCGTGGCGCAGGGGGCATGGTGCGCCACGAACACTGCAGTATACTCGCGGTGCATGGACTACGTGCGCCATGGCTAAGTATTTCTGAAATAAAAAAAAACCCCGCGGTCGCGGGGAACCATGAAGGATCCACGACCGCTGCTCCGGGAGGGTCTTCCACCTCCTGCTCGATGCGCTACCGCCGGCCGGGAGGGCCTCGTTCTGAGCACCGCCGTCCGAAGGGGCGGCCACACCGGGACACACCGCGCCCGCTGAGGTGGGCCAGGGCCATGGGAAGGCAGAGGTTGCCGCCGTGGTCGACGCAGGTGTCGGCCATGGCGGGTCCTCGGGAGGCGATGGCTGCGGTGATGGGGTGGGCCGGAGGCCTTGCCTCCTTGCTCCACCGTGCCGAGGGTGATCTCTGTGACGACGGAGGTGGCCGGGAAGCACCGCACCAAGCTCGGCCGGTACGGCCATGGCGGGAGGTCGATGGAGCCGACGCTGCGCTCCTCTGCTCTGCCCGCCATCGACGCCGCCAAGGTTTCCGGTCCACTACATACTCAGGAGAGTGGTGCAGGGGGCTTCGTCCTCCAGCTCGACGCCGTGTGGTCGGCTCCGGGAAGGCCGCCGCTTCGCCGGCCGACGGGCTTCCTTCTCATCTGCGCCGCGTGGTTGGCCTGCTGGTCGCTAGCGCTGATGCAAAGTCAAACATGATGGCAAGATTCCTTTTGGTGTGTTCCCCTCATCTCAACCAATCACGATGAAGCAAGGGAAGGCACACGGATTGCGTGTTTCATTTGGATGCTCACAGCCATCAGATTTTGGGCACGAACCTCCAACAGACTGCTGCCTGACATTAATTAAATAATCAGAAGTGATACTGCCACATGCAGCTTTTTTCTGTCAGAGCACCGCATGCAGCTTCAATACCCGTGGCGCACCATAATATGGTGCCCTGTATAGTACAATTTTGCACTTGGGTTCACAAGTACCCGTGGCGTAGGAGACTGTCGCTGCGCCATTAATATTTTTCTAGCCGTGGCGCATATTTTTTAAGTGCGCCACGCCTATTTACGCGCACCCGGGCTGCCCAGGTTCCAGTTTAGCCGTGGCGCAGCACACCAGACCGTGCCCCACGGCTAAGTGCTTACCCGTGGCGCAGGCTTTGCTGGTGCGCCACAGATACTTAGCCGTGGCGCACGACATGTCTGGTGCTCCACGGCTACTTGGCTTACCTATAAGACTTTTCCTACTAGTGGCATGTCTCATCATCATCGACCATCTTTTGCCTCATGGCTAAATCTTCAAAGAATGATGGTGATGACAAAGAAGAAGAAGAAGAAGAAGAAGAAGAAGAAGAAGAAGAGGATGATGATGCCTTCATTTCTATGAAAAGTGAGGTAGTTCGTCTTGCTCTTAGTAAGAAAAAAATGCTTGTGCTAATTTCTTCGATATTATGAATTACTTAGAAACTCGTCTTGATGAATCTTTTCGCCGAGAACATGGTTATGCGGAGGAGATTGCGGAGCTCGGGGAAGCTCTTGAAGAAGAACAAACCACCAAGGAATCTCTTGAGGAGACCTTTGCTTTTAAAGTTTTCAAAATTAAAAATGATGAACTTAAAGTTGCACATGTTAAACTCCTTGACGATTTTGACCATCTTGATAATGGCTCTAAGGTAATTAAGGGTGAGCTTAGTAAACTCACCGAATCTCATGCACAACTTAAAGCTTCATATTCAAATGAGCTTTCCAAATTATCCTCAACTATTGCTAAAAATGTTGGTGCTTGTGCTACTAACTCTACTTCTTGTGAAGCATCCATATTGAAGGATAATGTTGAGCTAAGGGATCAACTCAAATTGCTAACTAGCAATTATGAGAAATTGGAAGAAAGCCATGAGAAGCTCTCGAGCTCTCATGAGGATCTTCTAGTATCTCACGATAAGCTAACACTAGTGGGAAAAGGCTTATAGATAGATTTTTTATCAGTGGAGCATATTTTTCAATATGCCCCACTAGTATTTACTAGTGGCGCATTTAGAAATATGCTCCACTGATATTTTTTGTACTAATGGCGCATCCTCCACGAAATGCGCCACGGATATTTCTGTGGGACCCACCAGAAGGGTCGTGGACAAAATATCCTGGGTTATGCGTGGCGCATATTCAAGATGCGCCATTCATATTTTCCATGTTAGTGGCGCATACCAGGGAATATGCGCCATGGATAATCTGTGGGCCCCACGTGGGCCCCACAAGGGCCCCTCTGGCCCCACCTCTGTCAGTGTTATGCGTGGCGCATATTGAATATGCGCCACTAATAGACCATCTATCAATGGTGCATATTGCATATGCGCCACGCATATAAGGCGGGTCCCACCCCTCTGAAAAGGTGGCAGACTTATTAGTGGCGCATTTGTTTCAATATGCGCCACTGATAAGCTCACCCAGATCTACAAGTTGGCAGCCCCTCCTACCTACCACCGCCTTGATATGATGCACATCACGAAGAACGTGTGCGAGAGTCTGCTTGGCACCCTTCTCAACATGCCGGAGAGGACCAAAGATGGGCCAAAATCAAGAAGAGACCTGGAATTGTTTGGCATCAAGAAAGAACTTCATGGTCTGCCCGATGAAGATGATGATGAGATGGGCGAAGATACCCAGGGTCGCCGCAAGAGGGCTAAGAGGAGGGATGTGGTGTTTCCCGCTGCCTGCTTCACTCTAAGTGAGAAGGAGCTCGAGCAGTTTTTTAAGTGCCTCCTAGGAGTCAAAGTTTCTCACGGTTACTCTGGGAACATGGGCAGATATCTGGACGAAATGAAGAAGAGGTTCAGCGGGATGAAGTCCCACGACTGTCACGTGCTGATGATGCAGATACTTCCCGTGTCAATCCGAGGGATAATGGACGAGCACGTCCGTGAGACGCTGTTTGGCCTCTGCAACTTCTTCGACGTCATCTCGAGGAAATCGATCGGCTTGAAGCAGCTCGATGCGCTGCAAGAAGAGATCGTCGTGATACTGTGCGAGCTCGAGATTTACTTCCCGCCCGCGTTCTTCGACATCATGGTGCATCTCCTCGTCCATGTCGTGGATGACATCATTCATCTCGGGCCGACATTCCTGCACAACATGATGCCGTTCGAAAGGCTGAACGGTGTTATCAAAGGATTAATCCGCAACAGGCCCCGTCCAGATGGAAGCATCGCCAAGGGCTTTCTGACCTACGAGTGCGTCTCTTTCTGCCAGAATTATCTACGCACCGAGGAGGACGACACGGATGACCCTGTTGGTCTGCCCAAAAGGACGCACCTCAGGAGGCTCGTCAGATATGGTCACCGTGACGGCTTTCGCGCCCCGCATGTCGGCGCGAAGGGTCGACACCTCGACTTTGACAGGGCACACAGAGTCACGCTACAGCACATCGAATTTGTCGACCCTTGGGTGGAGGAGCACAAAAGCTTTGTCGAGCAGAAGTTCATTGACCTTGGTCGGCCGAGGAAGAAGGGAGACGTAACAAGAGAGCACAACTCCAGTTTCACGGCTTGGTTCAAGAAAAAGCTTCACGGCCTGCAGTCGACGCCTTCTACGGAGGATGAAAAACTCATTTTCGCATTGTCACAGGGCCCCGGGCACTACGTAAGGACATATCAGGCCTACGACATCAACGGATACATATTCTACACCTAGGAAAGGGACATGAGTAGTGAATATCAGAACTCAGGTATAACGATGCTATCCTATGCCGATGACGAAGCCATAGTCAAGGAAAGATTCTTTGGAAGGATCGAGGAGATCTGGGAGCTCGACTACGCCGGAGAGAAGGTGCCGATGTTCCGTGTCAGATGGGCGAAGAGCGTCCAGAAAGAGGACCGGTATTTCACCACCATGGTTATACCCGATGCCTCCACGACGAACGCCTTCGCAAAAAACGAGCCATGGGTACTCGCGAGCCAAGTTGACCAATGCTTCTTCATCACCGACCCGTCATAGCCAAGCCGTGTTGTCGTGAGGAGGGGCAAGAGGAGCATCATCGGAATGGAAGAACCCGCCAACGAGCAAGACTTAGAAAAGAACGACGATCCAAAGATCGAAGAGGAATTCGACAAGTACTTCGACAACCCGAATGTCGCAGGAAAAAGGAAGACCACCCTACCTACTAAAGGTTGTCCGTTCACGAGAAGAAACCTCAACATTCCCGGGCTAAAGTATTCAACCGCGAGGAAGAAGGGCAAGAAGATTGCAAAGAGACGCTAGCTCTAGCTAGCTAGCGCGGAATCGAGATCATGCACATGAGACATGACATTTTTTGTGTATGCATATGTGTTTACTCGAATATAACATTTTTGTGCATGTATGCATATGCCTTTACTCGAATACATGACATTTCCTTGCTTTAAATAGATTGCTACCACTGAAAAAAGAACATATTAGAGAAAGAAAAACACCAAAATACAACATGTTACTCGTGGTAGAGATAACTATTTGAAATATATGAGAAGATATATTGCTTAAAATGATAGATTGATTTTAGCAGAATTACCAGAGAATTTGCTTAAGCCAATCCATAGGTTCAAGCGAAAGAACACTTATTCATAGCAATATCTAGACCTGATGAAGATGACTGCTAGTCAAATACCTAAATCCTTTGGAATTCATTAGTAAACTATTTTAAGAGTCATTAAAAACGAGATCAATTCATTAGGAGACATGTATCGATGCTTGCCAGCAGGAGAAAGATCACTAGGTTCAGTCTCTGATCTGATCAATAGGGTTACCTAGGTACATTCCGTTTTCTGGAAATCCAGCAGGGATAGTAGCTGCCTTTTCAAGGGCAAATTACATCAGGGATCTTAAACTTAATGAAAATTTATGAAAACATTTGGATAGTGTACATAAATTACAGATTTTACAAGTCTCTAGTGAGTCACACTAAATCCACAAATCACACACAAAGTTTTAGAAAAAAATTCCTAGAAAATTGTAATAAATTAACTTCGTCCAAAAGTGACTCGGGGCTAATTAAAATTTAAGAATAAGTGTAAAATAAAAAAAGTGTGAAAAATGTTTTTGAGGCAACCAGGATTCGAACCTGGATGCCCCAGGTTGTGCTCAGCATGGTTGCTACCACTGTGGTGCTGCTGTGATTGTGTTCAGAGGAGCCTAGATAGCTCTTTTGTATTTGGCTAAGTGCCAAGTATCAATGGCGCATTTCGCACAATATGCGCCACGGATGTTTGACACTTAGCCAAATAACCGTTCCCCTCGCCTTGCTCTCTTCCCCATTGCAACCACCGCAGTGCTCGATCTCTTCTTCTCCTCCGACCCCGACCCCCATGCCCGCCGCAGTGCTCCGGCCACAGCGCCCGCATCGCTCCGCTCGAAGCCACAACTTCCTGCCGCTGATCCCCTCGGCCCTCCCCTCCCCCTCCCCCATCCCCCAGCTGCTCTGCTCGAAGCCGACACCGTCACCTGCCGCCCCGAGCACCGTGAGTCCCTCCTCCCCGTTCCCCCCTGCGCCCCTTCTCCCCTCCTCCCCCTTCCCCCTTCTCCCTCCCCTGTGCCCCTCCTCCTATTCTCCCTCTTCCCCCTTCTCCCTCGCCTGTTCCCAAATCTCACAGCTCCGCCGTGCTAGGTCTACTTCAGGAAGGAGGAGCCGCGGGAAGGAGGAACCTCCTGCCGTCGTCCACCGCTCAAAGCCGCCTCGCCCCGCAAACACCGTAGAGGAGGAGCCTCCTGCCGTCGTCCACCGCTCGATCGAAGCCGACACGCCCCACAGACGACCTCGTCCTCGAGATCTTCTTCGTGGAGGTGATCCACCCCCTCTCTCCCCAATCCTCTCTCTTGAGTTTTTCTTGGCTCAAAAACATTTTTTGGATGTTTTATAACATTCATGTCTATTTTTGCTTGTAACCAATGATAGATGATACTATAATATGAAAACTACAAGTTAACTTGGTGCCCTATAGATTTAGAAGAAAGGAACGTCTCCCATAGACAAGATGACATCCTTAGGCACCTCAAGTTATTAAAATGGATAGTGTCAAAGAGTAGCTCCAGTGACCGGTTTCTTTTACGACTTTTCTGTTAGTTTCGTTTTACCGCGACATGTTTCACTATTTTTTGTTCTGTGGCTATGGAGCTAATGATGAACTACTTACTTAAAACTCGGTGGTGTGGTTGTATGATTTAGGACTCTGCGTGGTGTGCACATATTATTCCTTGTAGGAATAATAATTAATGCTCTTGTTTATGTGTTGCGAAAACAAAGAACTCTTTTCATCTTTGTGTGGTTGATCAATTAGTATCCATAAATGGCTAGTTTTGCGTGTATGTTCAACTTTGGTGGTGCTGCACAGGGAAGCAAAGCTTGTTTTGCTTGTATGCTCAACTTTGGCGGTGGGAAGCAAGCTAATTTTGTGTGTATGCTGGTAATAGAGGTGTAGGCCACTTACAACTGGTGCTGCAAATCCACAAATGATATTTACATGTAATTGATGTCTTGTTCACACTTGGTAGTTTCCAATACAATCTGGAACTACAACTTGCTCCTTAGGTTTTTCATACCACACAATCTCATTTCTTTTTGCGGATCCCTAACTTGTGTTATTGCTCTTGTGTAAAATTTTAGCTCTTGTTAATTGGTTCATGTTTCTGCGCTCACAGTTGTTGGTTGTATATACGCACTAAATCTTGTTGCTATAGTTGGTTTTCTACATGCACTTTTTCATTATTATGACACTTAATCTTGTATGCCTGACCGACCAATGTTTGCATGTTTGTTTGTGGCTGTTATAGGCCTATTCTTGATAGTATCAACAAGATATACGTGCCATAACTAAACTTCTTGCTACATATAAAGCTTTCGATTGAGCATTATGTTGTATAATTTAAATTTGATGTCTCGTCGTAGCTGAACAATCATTTTTGTAACCAGAACGATATTATGCCTGCTACAAATCTTCTTGCTTGTCTTGTCGATGCTGCTAGACATATATCTTGATGTTTTACTGCCCACATCCTAGATGTTGATGAGGTATATGATGGTAATACATTTTTCTTGATTTTGGTGAAAACTGGGTTGTCAAATTGCATGGAAGTTGAGGTTTGTGCAAAGCTAGCAGGAGATGATCTCTAGCAGGAAAGATATATATCTGCATGCCTATTTTCTTTTGTGTAGATGGATGTTAACTGCCGTATTTTAAGAAATATATTTGTGGATTGATACTTTCTTGGTTCTGTAGGTTGTAGCATAAGAAATGAATCTAAAATTTGCTTAAATTTGTTATTTTGTAACTTTGTGAAGATGGTTGGTAAACATAGCAGCCCTTACTTTGAATTTTGTGTTTCAGTTTACAATAGCAGTATGCTAATTTTCCAATCTGTTTAATTTGATTGTCACTTTTGAGCCCATCACAGTATAGTTTATGGCCCTGGCATTTACAAAGCTAGCAAGGAAATGGTCTTCTGTTTAACCAGGAGCATGAATGCATCATTAAATAAATATTGATCAACGCTATTAGTCTTCTGAATCTCTTTCTCTACATCTCTTTCTCTGCTTCCTGATGCCGAACTGGTGGTGCTAGCTCTGCCATTCTTTTGAGGAGTAATATAGTCCTGTTGAATCACTATTGAATCTTTGAGTAATATAGTAGCTACTGAAAGTTATTGCTGCAGGTTATTTCAAAATGAGCTGCCCATTTCTCCCGAAGTGTCAATTCACTTTCGTTTCGGTTGAGAAATGGGCACTCCTAGGTCAAAAAAATAGCAAAGGTCATGCCGAATTTTTCGGTCCACTCTAGCTTAATTTTTGCATTTTTTCTATGAAGTGCCGACATGTCGAGCGGAGACAACGACGTCGGGGCTGGCCCTTCTCAGCCCATGAGCGTCGAAGATAAAGCAAGAAAAGCCAACCTCAAGTTTTGGCGGCTTGAGGATGACTTGAGCGGGTCCGACGAGGAGGCCGAAGAAGCTGCGGCCGATGAAGTTGACGAGGGGGGCGAAGCTGTGGCCTCTGGAGATGACTCGGAGTCCGAATATGACTTCGAGGCCGAAGATGGCGACGACGCCAGAAGCAGTAATGGCGACGAGGAGGATGGCACCAGTCATGGCGGCGACGGCACGGACATCGGTGGATCGGACGCCGCCGCCCAGAAGGAGAAGAAGGAAAGGCTGGATCGGACGCCGCCGGCACTCGGCCTCAACCGCGAAGAGTTCACGCATGTGAAACCGAGTGGCCAACCCGTGGAGCCTGAGAAGCTTGCCGCTGGGTACGGCATACAGCTCGGGTGCATCGTGCGGGAGAGCATGACCATCAACCAGAAGAACATAAGAGCTAAGGGCAATACGCGGTTGCACGAGCTCCTCATTGGGAAGCTTCACAACCGGTACAAGTTCCCAGAGCCGTTCGATAACAAGAAACTCAAAGGGAACAAGGTCAACAAGTTAGCCCTCACGAGGATGAGCACAGCCTTGAGCAGCTGGAAAAGCCGAGTGAAGAAGAGGATTCTCGAAGGCAAAAGTTGGGAGGAGATAAAGAACGCCGAGCCGATTCTCGACGAAGATGAGTTCATCAAGTTCAAGGATGCGTGCCGCACTCCGGAAGGTATCGAATGGACCAAGTGGGGGAGGCGTATGTAGGACCTCAACATAGGTAACCAACGCTGCGGAGGCGGCGGTTACCGAGGAAAGAAGGCCGTTTGGGCAAAGGAGGACGCCGAGTATACCCATCTAGGGAAAGAGAACCCGTGGCACAAATTCATGGACGAGCAGGTGATGCAGTTTGTCCGCGCCCGCTACTATCTCCACCCCGACCTCAAGGAATTCGTTACCGATGACGACGATGTCAGGAAGTTCCAGAAAAGCTGGTAAGGAATTTACCACGGATCTCGAGTCGATCTGCGTTCTAAATTTCTAAATGGCTCTCTCTTTCCTTCTCTGCAGAGAATTGAAGAAAGGTCTTGCGCCTCAAGTGCGAGCTCGTCCTAGGGGTCGACGACGGACCCGCGGTGGGACACGCCCTTTAACAGGGCGATAAACGTGATCAAGGGGAGGGCCAAGTCCTTGCCGCCGACTTCAGCTGGCCGCGTGTCCGGCTATGTACGTACGACAAGGTTGGCAACTTCAAGAAAGAGGACCTAGAGGTGAAGAAAGCGAGGAAGGCGGTGGCGGCCGCAAGTGAAAAACGCGACTTTGAAATGCTTCGGGAGCAGATGCCGAGCCTGATCGCCGAGCAAGTGTAGCAGAAGATCTGCGAGATCATTCCCGATGAGCTGTGGGAGGGGCTCGCTGCTTGGAATGCGGCAGGTCGATGAGGGCCGCTAGTGGTGCCCAGCATCTCCAGCAGCAACTCTATCCAGCACATGTCGCCGGACGTGGTGACGCCCAAGACTGCCAATGTCGAGGCGCAGCAGGCGGCCACTCATGTGCCCCCTCCCGCCGACGCCAACACACCAACGCGCACATGGAGGTCGCTCTGGTGACACCACCTCCCGCCGACGCCAACACCGAGCAGCCGGTCACACCGGTGCCCCCTCCCGCCACAACTAAGGCGCAGCCGCCGAGGACGGTGCCTCAGTGGCCACAACCTCGGCGGGAGAATGATACCGGTGTCACAACATTAGCCGAGCTCAATGCCATCTCCAAGGTAATGACTCCGACCAACACATTTCATTTCCTTTGCCTTTGATGACTATAGCTGTCGGAGAACTGTCCCAGGAACTGGGTGTGTCTCACGAAGGATCGAGTAAGGGGCTGAACACGGAATCAAACAACCCTCAACATGCCTCGGCGACGGTGCTCGTCGAACTCGCTGGGGGACAACACTGCAGAGATGAACGCACGGTATTACCCAGGTTCAGGGCCCTCTAGATGAGGTAAAACCCCTACGTCCTGCTTCGAGTTGTATTGCACTTGCTTGGAGAGGTTTTAGTACAGGGCGAGCTTGGCGAGCTCAAGGTGGCTACAATGGCTAACCCTAGACCCGGAGAAGAGTGTGAACTAAGAGTTGAACCGAATCAGGGCGGAACCCTTTGCACGAGCATGCCCCTCCTCCTTTTATAGATGTCTCGGGCCTCTTCCCCCAAAACATCTTGGCGGGAAGGGCTACCACATGGCGACGAAGGAGGAGGTGCGGTGCACAATAAAGGTAGAGTCCACCATAAAGGTGAAGTCCATGGACGCGGTCCACGGCAGGGGGCAGCGTCACCAAAGCTGAAAAGCCACCGTCCAAACAGGACGGTGGGCTGGCGCTGCTGAGGTGGGATGTGTCCCACGGTGACGTCGCCTTTGGCGGGTAGATGCAGGCGGTTCCCTTATCACCAAAGTGGCAATCCTTGGGGCTCCTTTGCTTGGTGCAGCTTTGTTGACTCCTTTATACATAAGAATGGCAACTGTGGCAATGCCGTCACCGCACGCTGGCGCGGTCGTCACTCTGCGGAGGGTGCAGAGCCCATGTGCGTTCTGCCGCGGAGGCAGAACTGGCTTCATGAGGAAGGAACCCCGTGAGGCAAAAAGCCTCGCCGAGCCCTTCGACTTGGTCCTTAGCAGAATTTGCAGGTGGCATCCGAGATGCCCTCTCGAGAAGAGGTCCCTCGCCGAGGGAAAAACCCTTGGCGAGGAAGAGAGGTCCCTCGCGAGGGAAAAACCCTCGCGAGGCTCGCCAGGCTCGGAGAGCCTGGTCCTTAGCGAAATCTTAGAAGAATCTTGTGGTCCCTGGCAGGCCGGCCTGTGGTACCCTGGTTTCCACTGTGCCGACAGTAGCCCTCGGGCCCGCGATAGGCACGCCGAAGCCCATGGACGCAGGCGAGGCGTCGAGGGACCAAAGATGCCTGCCTGGGCCGTGACACGTGGGGCGCAGCGGTTGCGCCCGCGGCCACGATCTCCTCAGTCTTCAACGGGCGACCCGGTGGGGCCCGCCGCGTCCTTGGTTTTTGGCCAATAATGCCTGCGCGTGCAGACAGCACCCGTCACTTCTCCCATAACTCCTCCGCACACTTCCCCCAAAACATCTTCTTCTTCCCAGAGCACTCCGCCTCCAAGATCTTCATCTCCACCGCAGTGATGGCGCCCAAGAAGGCAACCGATCTGGCGAAGGGAAAGGCCACGATGCAGGCCGGCAAGTCTGCGGCAGCGGCGCGGGGTGCCGCACTTGAGGGGGCGCTGCCGCAGTCTCGCATCCACGCGGCAGCGATTGCAAAGGTGCGCTACCTGGCGGCCGCGAGCACCAACGAGCACGGCGCCACCGAGATGAGACCGGCAGGCAGCAGGCTTCCCGAGGGGTACTACCCCATCTTCCTCCATACTCTCTACGCCGGTCTTGTTCGTCCATTCTCCGATTTTCTCCTAGGGATTTTGGAGGTGTACCAGATCCAGCTTCTTCATCTTCATCCCAACTCCATCCTCATCCTCGCCATCTTCGCCTACCTCTGCGAGGCCTACATTGGCATCCGTCCCTCGGTGGCACTCTTCCGCAGCTTCTACTCCCTCCGGAACACCGCGTCGAACGAGCGGCTTGGATGCGTCTCCTTCCGCATCGCCGCCGCCAGAAGCGAGAACTACATTCCCATCGCATGGTGCGGTGAGAACGCCATCACCAAGGTGACGAAGAAGGTGGAGGACTTCCGCAAGCGGTGGTTTTTTGTCGACACCAAGGGGACCAACCCTCTCCTGGAGGTGCCCGTGGCGCCGCCGAGGAAGTGGGCGCGCTGGGCGAGCGTAGACTTCGAGGGCCTGAAGCTTGATGCGTGTACGAGTGCATACGGAGGCTTCGCGTTGGCGGGCTCACCGACCGGATGGTGGCGAAGGACTTCACGAGGCGCCGCATCGCCCCCCTCCAGTGGCATTCAGAGCCAGGTGTGGCGGTACACGGGCAAGGAGGACAGGATGTGCTTGTGCCAGGATAACTTCAAGCCGGAGGTGCTGTACCCGATCATGGGGGTCCTCTTCGCCACGACGGACATCCCAGCCCCCACCAGCGACGAGGCCCGGACGCTCTTCAGCTTTGTTGAAGAAAGCGTGGAGGAGCACCGCAGGCGCCTGCCTGTGTTCGACGAATGGGGCATCGTGCCCGCAGGGCACCGCGGGCCCCGCACCAACCCGTGGGCGGCGGAGCCGGAGCACATGGACGAGTCGCCGGAGCCGGACGAGGGAGAGGACTCTGGCGAGGATGAGGCCTCGAGAGGCGCCGACCCCTCTGGCGAGGACGAGGCCTCGAGAGGCGCCGACCCCTCGGGAGGCGACGCGGGCTCCTCAAGGAGCGCACCGGCTGGCGAGGACCTCCATGTGATCTCCTCCAGCGATGACGAAGGTGCCTTCCGCGTGGTTCGCTCCCGACACGCCACGGAGGAGGAGAGAAGCAGCGGCACGGGGGGACGCTGCGAGCCCCGCACCAAGGCCATCCACGACCCGAAAGCCGCCGCCGCGAGGGGTGCTCCTCGCGAGGAGGCAGGAGCGCCTCACGAGGAGGCTAGAGCGAGCAACCTCCAGCCACCAAAGGCGAAGAAGAGGGTGTGGAGGATGGCCGACGAGTAAGCTTTGGTCCTTTCTTTTCATTTAGCATCTTGCTTTCGAAAACCCTCCTGAAGGATCTTTGTTTATCTTTCTTTCAGCAATCTTGCGGCGCCGAAGAGGCGACGGCTCCGCAAGCTTGGAGAGACCGCCAGCGTCACCGTGGAGACGCCTGTGGCCGACGAGCCGCAGCAGGTGGCTATTCCTCCCGTGGGTGAGCACCGCGTGGAGGAGGTGGTTGAAGAGGCGATGCCGTCGCCAGCTCGGGCTGCTACTCCTCCCGCGGGTGAGCACCGCGCAGAGGAGGTGATCGAAGAGGCGATGCCATCGCCAGCTCGGGCTGCTACTCCTCCCGTACAGCAGGAGACGACGGAGGAGGAGAGGGTGGATGAAGAGATCATCATGGAGCCGCCTCCGGAGGAGGAGGAAGCTCCCACAAGAAGGGCTGATGCGCCCGAGGCCGTGGCGGACACGGCCACCACGGAAGGGGCGGGAAGCGCCCCTGAAGAGCAAGAGGCGGAGGCGCCTCCGGAGCCCACAGACGCCGGAGCTGGGGGCGAGAGGACGCCTAGCCCCCGGAGGGCTCCTGACGCGGGCAGCAAGGGAGGGCCTGCACGAGCCCCCAGGCCGCGCCAGAAGCGGCCGTGGGCCCGAGGCAGGGCGCCCCGGGTGCCTCGACGAGTGTCGAGGCCTCTGCACCCCGCGGCGACGAGGGGACCTTGGCGCTGCGGGAGCCGCGCCCTCGCGCGGCCCGCCGCAGCGTCGTCTTCAATCAAGCGCGGCAATCGCTCGACGAGCTGAAGGCGCAGTTCGCCGAGGAAGAGCTCGCCAGGGAGGAGGAGCGAGCAAGGCTTGGCGAAGCCTGGGCCCTTCTCCACGAGAGGGTGGAGATGTGCCGCCGGCAGGACGCGGCGGCCCAGGCGGCGCGCGAGGAGGCGATCCGCTTTGCCAAGGAGACCCGCGACAGCGTCAAGCGGGAGGCGGCGGAGGTCATGGACCAGCTGGACGCCGCTCGGGAGGTGCTCGAGGTGGAGACTGCCTCCAAGCAACAGGAGATAGCGGCCGCAGAGCAGAAATTCATTGCGGACTCCAAGGTTGTAGAGGCCAGCCTGAAGGAGCTCTGCGAGCTGCTGGATGCTCGCGAGGGGCAGCTGGCGCCGCGCGAGGCAGAGCTGACGCGATGCGAGGGAGAGCTCTCCCTCCGCGAGAAGGAGCTGCGCCAGCGCGAGGAGCAGGTCCAGCTGCTCGAGGAGGACCAGGCCACCCGCGAGGGGCAGCTGCAGGAACGCGAGGTCCTGGTGGCATACGCCTACGCGGAGCGCCACGAGAAGGCCAACGCCGACTTCGCGGTGAAGCAGAAAAGAATCCAGGATGAGGCTGACGCCAGGGTCAACCTCATCCGCCAAAATCTCGCCAACGATTACGACGCGAAGGCCAAGAAGCAGGAGGAGCGCTTCACGAAGAAACGCAACGAGCTCCAGCACCAGATCGAGGGGCTCGATAAGCAGGAGAAAGAGATGGCCTCCCGCCTTCAGCGCGCCAAGGAGGCGCAAGCTCGCACGGAGAAGGAGGTTGCCGCCCTGAAGACGGACCTGAGCGAGCTCCACCAGCAGGTGGGGCCGGTCGTGAACCTCGTGGAGCAGGCACGGGACAACGCACAGGTCGGCCGGACCATGTCGCGCCAACGCCAGCGCATGCTCCACGACCTGGTACTCCGTGCGCGCGCCGTTGGGGACGACCTGAGGATCGAGGTCCCCAACTTTGCCGCAGGGGGGAGCGACGACGAGGCCGCGTACACGCTCTTCTTCGAGCAATTCCTCGGAAGGCTTGAAGAGACCTGCGAAGGGCTTCGACGAGCGCGTCGTGGAGGAGAGCCGCGATCTCCTCGTCATCGCTACCTGCCGCATCTTCAGCAACCTCGCGAGGCTCCAACCCTCGCTTGACTTCGAGGCCGTGACGGCGCCGGTCGATATCAGAAACAAGGCGCGGGAAGCCGCCGAGGCGTATGCCAAGAAATTCAACCAAGTCGTGGTCGATGAAGACGAAGGCGACGACGAGGAGGATGCCCTAGAGGAGGAGGTGGAGGCTGCCGTGGACGGAGCGGGCACCTCAGGAGGCGCGACGGCCTGAGCTCCCTCCTGTATCTGGACGTGCAGGGGGACGAACTATCTTAGCATTTTATTTGTAATAGCTTTGTAAAGACTTTCTTTAAGCTTTGTTTGGACATGCTTGGTGAATATCCCTCGTGAGGCTTTTGTCTTTCCCCTTCATGTCTTTTTCGGTCTACGTCTTAGGACCCTCTCTTAGCGCTACACCGCCGCCGCTTCGGTTTGTGAGAGTGAGGGCTCCACAAGGCCGGGGGTGCGTGAGGCCTCGAGAAGTAAGAGTTCCCGAGTCGCGATGCTCGGGCCTCCCCTTCAACGCGCAAGCAGCCCATGAGGCGTAAGAGAGAGAAAAGAGGCTCGAGGGGCAAAAACCAGCGAAAGGGAATTCGACCAAGTGTTTGGACTTAGCTTCACGAGGCGCTTTGCCTTGGAGAGGGTGTTGGTTCCCTGATGAGGTGTTTTCGCCTTGGAGAGGGTGTTGGTTCCATGACGAGGTGTTTTCGCCTTGGAGAGGGCGTCGGTTCCCTGGCGCTTGCTTTGGACCTGTTTTCCTGCGTTTTGACAGATAGGCGTACCCACAAGCAATACATAGCTAGACAACTTCATGCGTGCTCGTAGGTTCCTTCATGTGTGTCTCGCGAGGAGAACAGGCACCAAGGTCCTTGGTGAGTTGACGTGCACGGGAGCCGGTCCATGAGTTCAGAGCTCCTTGGGAGTTGACATGCATGAGAGCTGACCCGTGAGTTCAGAGCTCGGATCCCTTGGGTTTTAGGCGCTGCTGGGATGCTCCCGAGGCACAGGCACCATGTCCAGCCCCCGCTCGCGAGATACACAGGAGGGATCATACGAGCAAGGATGAATCAGCAATAACATAAATGCTTACCAAAGCAACAACATATGCTGGCGCGAAGCGCAAAGGTTCAAAGTGACCTAAAACAGAGGTTCATTACACTGGCGTGGCCAGAAATACAAAATCCGCCATGTCAGGCATGGGGTTCCACATGCTGTGGCTGAGACTCTCGAGGGGGCGTGCCCGAGGCGACGCATGTAGAGAGAGCTCAGAGGGGGCCCCTATGCGGGGGTGGCTTGTAGAGCCTGCGGTCCACCATGTCCGGGCATGGGGATCCACCTCGCCAAGGCATGGTGCTTGAAGAAGTCACCTTGCCGAGGCGCGGTGGCTTGGGAGTCTTCTCGAACGGCCCGCGGCAACGTATAGTAGAGAGGGGAGCCCAAAGTTTTTCCTCGTGGAGGATGTGACCTTGGCCACGACGTTTTTACCGTGGCTGCACGGGGTGGCTGTCATGGAGAGGAAGCCTTGACGTTTTTACCATGGCTGCACAGGGTGTCTCCAGCGAGGATCGGGGCCTCGCGAGGGGATCAGCCTCGCGTAGGGCGGAGCCTCGGGAGAAGGCCGGAGCCTAAATGTTTTTACCGTGGCTGCATGGGTGGTCTTCGGTGAGGACCGGGGCCTCGCGAGGGGATCGGCCCCGCGAAGGGCGGAACCTCGGGAGAAAGGCCGGAGCCTAGACGTTTTTGCCGTGGCTGCACGGGGTGTCTCCAGCGAGGACTGGGGCCTCGCGAGGGGATCGGCCTCGCGAAGGGCGGAACCTCGGGAGAAAGGCCGGAGCCTAGATGTTTTTTACCGTGGCTGCACGGGTGGCGCGAGCCCCCGAGCCTCGTGGGGGGGGGGGGGGGTTAGCCTCGGGAGAGCCGGAGGCTTGACGAGGCTGCTTCCTTATCGTGGAGTTCTGGGCTTGGCGGGGCGGAGCTTTGCTTGGCGAGGACTGGCTCTTCCCCTTCAGCCACCAAGACCACGCTTGCCGCCCGAGGAGGCAAGTTGGCGCCGATGGTGGCACCTGCCTCTTCGCGGCTTTCTCCTGAGAGAACGGCTGCGTTCTCTTTGCGGGGGGGGGGGGGCTCGGGAGGGTTCCTTACTGCTGTCGCTCGCGAGCCTCGCGAGCCTCGCGGGCCTCGCGAAGCCTCTTGAGGTCGTAGCAGTCCTCGGTGGCATGGAAATGCCTGTTGTGGTAGACGCAGAAGGGGCGATCATCTTTCTTCTCGGGTCCCGCGGCTGGAGTGGCAGCTTGACGAGGCTGCTTGGCATCAGGCTCAGCCGCGAGGACCGCAGTGGTCTTGCGCTTCTCGGTGGATTTCTTCTTCTTCTTGGACCCCTCGGCGGGGTCCCCTGGCTCGTTCTTGACGAACAAGCGGCCCTCCTCAGCCTTGGCGCACTTGTCCGCCAAGTCAAAAAGCTTGACGACGGTGGTGATGTTGTCGTGGATGCCAAGCTTCTCGAGCATCCGCACATCCGTGACCCCAGCCTGGAAGGCCGAAATGACCTGCGCGTCGGTGGCGTTGGGGATCTTGTTGCGCACCTAGCTGAAGCGCTGGATGTACTTGCGGAGGGTCTCGCCAGGCTTCTGGCGCACGGCGCGGAGATCGTTGTACGTGAGGCCGCACTCGTACGCGCCCTTGAAGTTGGCGATGAAGCACCGGCAGAGGTCCTCCCAGGTGTTGATTGACTCGGCGGGGAGGTTGGTGAGCCACGAGGACGCGGAGTCCTTGAGGGCCATGGGGAACCAGTTCGCCATGACCCTGTCGTCGCCCCCGGCGGCCTGGATGGCCAAGGTGTAGAGCTGCAGAAACTCCAGGGGGTTGTTCTTGCCGTCGTAGCGCGGAGGAAGATCCGGCTGGAACTTGACCGGCCAGACGACGCGAGGGAGGCTGTGAGTGAACGCGGCCGTCGTGCTGTAGGTGACCGTGCCATTGGCGAGGGTGGCGCGGAGGTGGCGCCCTGCGGTGGCGACGTCATGGACGGCGCGGTTGTGGTGATCCTGGTTGCGCTCGGTGCTCACGCGTGCGTCTTCCGGGGCTCGCTGCACGATTGGGCAGTTATGCGGCGACGACGCGTGCGATGCAGCGCGGTTGTCGCGAGGGGGAGCCCCGGCTGGAGCAGGTTGCGGTGGAACCGGTGGAGCTGGAGCGGGCGCGGGGTGACGAGGAGGAGCATGCGGCGCGCCGTGCGCCACGTCCCATATGCGTGCAGAGAGGACCAGCGAGCGAGACGGTGCAGGAGCGGCGACACGAGCGGCGCTGACGAGCTCGGAGAGGCGGTTGAGCCAGGCTTCCTGGGCCTCCGGCGTGGGGCGGTACTACAGCAGCTCCTGCGCCATGAGAAGCGCAGTCACCGGGCTGGGTGCAGGGCGGCCCAGCGAGGAAGCGGCACGGTCCCGCGACGGGTGCAGGGAGGAAGCCTCCTCTTCGCCGAGGTCGTCCTCGGCGTGGTCGATGTTGTCGTCCTCCGGTTGCTCGATGTGGGGCTCGGGGTCGACGTGGTGCTCTGGAGCAGCACTTCCGTGCGGGAAGCCGCGCGGGTTGCCAGCGGGAGCGGTGGCGGCGCTGGCTGTCCGGCGAGCGAGACGTTCGGTGCGAGAGATGCCGGCCATGGCGGTGTCGTGGTTGAAGATGCGCCTCAGCCCCCTACCTGGCGCGCCAAATGTCGGAGAACTGTCCCAGGAACTGGGTGTGTCTCACGAAGGATCGAGTAAGGGGCTGAACACGGAATCAAATAACCCTCAACATGCCTCGGTGACGGTGCTCGTCGAACTCGCTGTGGGACAACACTGCAGAGATGAACGCACGGTATTACCCAGGTTCAGGGCCCTCTAGATGAGGTAAAACCCCTACGTCCTGCTTCGAGTTGTATTGCACTTGCTTGGAGAGGTTTCAGTACATGGCGATCTTGGCGAGCTCAAGGTGGCTACAATGGCTAACCCTAGACCCGGAGAAGAGTGGGAACTAAGAGTTGAACCGAATCAGGGCGGAACCCTTTGCACGAGCGTGCCCCTCCTCCTTTTATAGATGTCTCGGGCCTCTTCCCCCAAAACATCTTGGCGGGAAGGGCTACCACATGGCGACGAAGGAGGAGGTGCGGTGCACAATAAAGGTAGAGTCCACCATAAAGGTGAAGTCCATGGACGCGGTCCATGGCAGGGGGCATCGTCACCAAAGCTAAAAAGCCACCGTCCAAACAGGACGGTGGGCTGGCGCTGCTGAGGCGGGATGTGTCCCACGGTGACGTCGCCTTTGGCGGGTAGCTGCAGGCGGTTCCCTTATCACCAAAGTGGCAATCCTTGGGGCTCCTTTGCTTGGTGCAGCTTTGTTGACTCCTTTATACATAAGAATGGCAATTGTGGCGATGCCGTCACCGCGCGCTGGCACGGTCGTCACTCTGTGGAGGGTGCAGAGCCCATGTGCGTTCTGCCGCGGAGGCAGAACTGGCTTCATGAGGAAGAAACCCGGCGAGGCAAAAGGCCTCGCCGAGCCCTTCGGCTTGGTCCTTAGCAGAATTTGCAGGTGGCATCCGAGATGCCCTCTCGAGGAGAGGTCCCTCGCCGAGGGAAAAACCCTTGGCGAGGAGGAGAGGTCCCTCGCGAGGGAAAAACCCTCGCGACGCTCGCCAGGCTCGGAGAGTCTGGTCCTTAGCGAAATCTTCTGAAGAATCTTGTGGGCCCTGGCAGGCCGGCCCGTGGTACCCTGGTTTCCACTGTGCCGACAATAGCTAGCTGATGACCCACAAGTGTAGGGGATCGCAACAGTCTTCGCGGGTAGTTTGACCCTAATTTATTGATTCGACACAAGGGGAGCCAAAGAATATTTATAAGCCTTAGCAGTTGAGTTGTCAATTCAACCACACCTGAAAAGGATTTCTCTCGAAGCAATTTATCAGTAGCAACAGTGATTTGATAGTAGCAGTAGAATAGTAATAGCAGTAGTAAAATAAGACAGCAATGATAACGGTAAAAGTAATGATTGTAAACAGCGGGATTAAAACACCGTAGGCATAGGGACAGATAGACGGGCGTTGCATGAATAAGATAGCTCATGAAATGAACATAACTAAGCACGAAGCAAATAAACATATAAATAGCATCCAAGTATCAAACAATCATAGGCATGTATTCCTAATTTAGTCGTACGTGCTTGCAATAAGAACTTGCACGGCATCTTTTGTCCTGCCATCCGGTTTCAGCCGGGCCAATTAAGGAACAAATGGCAATTAAGGTGTTCCTTTTAATAGAACACCGGATCAAAGCATTAACACTCAATGAATACATGTAACCCTCGAGTTGCCAACCATTCCCATCGATGTCCCCGTTTCTGTCACTCGGGGTCTCCGGTTCCGGTTGACAACAAGTGCATACAACTAGTAGATAGGATCCAAACAACAATTATACTCATGCAAACATAAGTGTTCAGATCTGAAAACATGGCACCCGGGCCCAAAGTGACAAGCATTAAGCATAACTAGTTGTACCAACGACGATTAACACAAATAGAGGATACTAGGCATCGTGCCCTAACAATTTGGCATCGAATTACATGAGCAATCTTATTCAATCCCTTCCATCCCCTTGCCTACAGCAAGGAACTACTCACACATGGTGGGGGATGACATGGTTGGTTGATGGAGAGGCGTTGGCGGTGACGATGGCGGCGATCTCCACTCCGGCAGGGTGCCGGAACAGCGATCCTGGACCCCGAATTTAGGGTTCGTGATGGCGGCGGAGCTCCGTAAGGTTTCTGGAAAAAGTGTTCGGGGGCTCGCGTTTTTAGGTCGAGAGGGCGCTTATAAGCGAAGGGGGGTCGCCAGAGGAGGTCCAGGGGCAGGGGCGGCCTCCTGCCGCGGCCTGGCCCCCACCCGCGGGTGGGACCCGCCCCTGCTCCTGGGGTGGCCCCCCTCGCGGTCTTCTGGCTCCGTGGCTCTTTTCCCTCAAAAATACTTTTTATAATTTTTCTGGAATTTTCCGCGAACTTCTGAACCCTGCACAAAAGAAAGACACCAAATGCAATTCTGCTGAAAACAGCGTCAGTTCGGGTTAGTTCCAAACAAATTCATTAATAATCAGAGGCAAAACAATAGCAAAGTGTTTGGAAAAGTAGATACGTTTGCGACGTATCAGCTCCCCCAAGCTTAGCTTATTGCTTGTCCTCAAGCAATTCAGTTGACAAACTGGAGGCGATAAAAGAAACTTTGACAAACACATTTGCTTCATTTAGAGCATAGAAGTTTAAACCATGATCAGTATTTTAATAAGCACAAGAGAGAAGTTACAAAAACAATATAACTAAAGCAATCATGGAGACTTATGCAAAACTCACAATATGCTAACAAGTAATAATTTAAACATGCAAACAAATAGCACCAATGCAATGCATATAACTAGGCATGGTAAAGTGATCTCTCGCTTGCCCCTTTTGTAGGGCAAAACATAAATGCCGGGCACCTCTTGAGACATTAAACGGTGACTAGATATAAAGTTTTCAGAATTGAGAAGTGTCTCAAACATGCTCCAATCATTGAAACTTTGGGACAAAGCACGTTATACTCAGAATGACAGCAATGCTCTACAAGATGGTGCTCAAAGAAGGATGACGACTCAACATAAATATAAAAGACAGGCCCTTCGCAGAGGGAAGCAGGGATTAATCATGTGCCAGAGCTTTTTATTTTTATAAGCAGAAGTAAAACAGTTTTGAGAGATGCATGCTTTCGTCAACGATTTCACAACAGAGAAACTATCTAGTCCCTCATGACAAGCAAGGTTTTTAGACTTGTGAGAGCAGCTGGTTCTTAGAAGAGCGAGTACGCTCCTCTTTCTCCTTGGTTTCACCACTGTCCAATGTTTGGGCTGATTTCTCAGATTTGCATTGCGCGGAGGAGAATTGGTGAGTTATATTTATATTTTGCTTAAGCTGCTCTCGGGTTGATTCAAGTGAAGACGTAATCCATCAACACCGGGTGAAAGGGGGGAAATGACCTCGCTTGTCACAAGTTATATCTAGCTCTCTACTGCTCCCTCATGAGCTTAAAAACAGAGGCACAAAGAAGAAGTATTTTGAATTTTTTAAAGGTAGCACATGACAAATTTACTTGGAATGGTAGGAAATACCATGCATAGGCAGATATGGTGGACTCAAATGGAATACTTTGGCTTAAGGAAAATGGATGCACGGATGGACAATTACACCCAGTACAAATGGAGGCTAGCAAAAGACTCGGGAGCGACCGATCAAGAGCACTACTGTCATAATCATGCTTTGCGACAAAAATCAATCAATGAATAAAGCATAAGAGTGACACTACAATTCTAAGCACAATAAATCGTCAAGGCTTAACAGACTTTATTTTTAGTCTTTTACATGTGTGAACATGTGCCAAGTCAATCCAAATAAATCTTTTGGAGGAGGATCTCACTTCACCATACCATATTATAAACAATGCAAAACATGCTCACGTCTACATGACAAATTATCCACTCTTAACAAGTTGAGACTAAGCATAGGAATCCATAAAAGCTAAGTAATATCATCTACGTAACATTCTACCATAGCAAACTAAAACATGAGCATGAGGATAAGCATCTGTACAAAAATGAAAACAAATAGAGTTCATACCGAATTTCCTCATCACATCCGCGTCGCCAAATATCATCATTATTGCATAGACGCTTGCACAACCAGAAGATATAGAAATAATAAAAATGTGCAAGTGTCGTCACAAACACGAGTTGAACTCTGAAACAACTACAAAACGAAGAAGAGAAAATATTTTTGTGTTTTTCGAATAGTGAAAGGAACAACGCAAAACTAAAAGAGAAATCTTTTTGCTGTTTTCAATTTGGGAAGAAGCGGCTAAAAACGAAGTAGAAATAAACGAACAAGAAACAAAAGAAAATATTTTTGGTCTTTTTTGATTATGAGAAAGAAGAGGCAAACAAAGAGGAAATCTTTTTGGGTTTTTGATTAATAAACAAAAAGAACAACTAAGGCGACTGAGCAAATTGAAAAGAGCAAAAAGAAAGCAAAAAGAAAACTAATGAATATACAAAGGAATAACGAAGACACCGACATATGATAGTTGAGTGAACGAAATAAAAAGATGTCGGTGAGAAATACGTACTCCCCCAAGCTTAGGCTTTTGGCCTAAGTGGGATCCATCTACCACGGCGGCGGCACGCCCCAGTTGGCGCCCGTCTGTGGCTGCCACTGCGAGTCCTGTGGCTCCTCCTCTGGGTCCTCCTCAGGGGCTAGTGATGCGAGGTACTCATCCAGCACCTCCTCAGGAAACGAGTATCCGTCCCTAGCAGCAGAGTTAAACAAAACAGGAGCAGGCAGTCTCACAAAGCGAGGGTTATCCAAATCAAAACCAAATAACAATCTATACTGCAAGTTCTCCAAAGTGGAATCATAAGTGACATAGTGGTGATTTTTCATTGCAGCAAGATTAAGCCTAATGAAATCCAACTCTAGATCATCTTCTCTAGGAGGAAGCATGGCAGTAGCAAGCATAATCGAAGCAATAATGCCTCCATAAATAGGCCCTCTAACCTTGTTAGTGCTAAGACGACGAGCAATAAGAGCGCCAATGTTATAAGTTTCATCACAATTAATAGCGGCAGCAAGAATAGCAAGATCAAGGCTAGTCATGTTGCTCGTGTTATCCCGGGGAAGGATACAACGAGCAATGACATAGCCCAAATACCTCACAGCTGGAAACTGAATGCTCCCAAATTTTGCACGCGTAGAGTCTCTCCAATCATCATGACAGATTCCGGCATAGAGCTCCTTGAGGTACTGGGGCTGCGTGTTCATCTTGCTTGTGAGCCCCGAGTTCCTCACTCCTAAAGCGCTGCAAAACTCAGACAGAGGCATTCTACACGGTCGCTCATATAGCATGAACTCCACACTAGGGTGATATGGATCATCATTGAAATTAAAGCTTTGCACAAAGATGTTAGTGAGCTTAAGATATTGGGGCCTCTCCACTAATACAACATTTGTCAACGATGCATTAGTGACAAGACTAGTAAATTCATTGTGTATACCTGCAGCTTGTAGAAATTCATAACATGGGTATACCGATGAACGCACATCCGTCTCTCGAGCAAGCACAATAACACCAAGTGGCTCCAAATCTTCATTATATGAAGGCCTCATTGGTGCATTAGAGCTTGACCCTCTCGTTTCTCGACGAGAAGAGGGCTCCTTCTTCTTAAAAATCCCACCTAAATTGAACTTAGGCATGTTCTTCCTTTTCTGAAATTTTTCAACAAACCTCATAAAACTTGAAAATAAAATGTAGGAAGTGCATTAGACTATTCCTATAACTCAATATCAACTAGTACATGCATCAAATCCATCTAACAAGCTACAAATCAAGCATGCAAGTTCATATTCAAAGTCATAAACAACAGCAAAATACTCAACTTATACAAAACTATTCAAGATTCTAATTGGAGGGGTGAAGGAGTCACATACCGGAGAGGATTTGCTCCAAATTTCAGCAAGAATAATGGGCTGAACAAAGAGATCGAAAATTCCAGCACCAAAGAGCAAGAGCTCGGGTTTGAACAATGGGGGATGATTTTTTCGAGTGAAAGAGAGAGAGTGGGAGGAGACTCACCTGGTGGGGCCCACCAGAGGGCACAGGCGGCCCTTGGCCGCGGCCTGGGTGCCACCCGCGGGTGGGACCCGCGTGTGCCCCTGGGGCGTCCCCCAGGTCAGCCCCAGTCACTCCTGTGTCTCTTTAAAAATAATAAAATTCATGTAATTTTTCTGGAATTTTTCGACAACTTTTCCCGAAGAACTTATAAGAGATTAAAGTTAAGCTAATAAAACAGGAATTTGACATTTAAAAGGGACAAACTAATCAAGAAATAAAAATTACAGAAAAACTAAATATGAGCAAAAGAAGAAAATTTAATGAATCTTGATATCTTTATGTTGCTAAAGTTGGTTTGTTAGCAAGGTTGATCAAGTCTTGCTACCACACCAATTTTATTTGACATAAATTATTCAATATTCAACAAACAATCAAGTTACCTCATATTGAATAGGAATTGTCCCAATCATGAGAGTTTCATATTTTCTTGAATGTGTATGAATAGGACAATCAATAGTTCCAATCTTGATGGATTCAATATTCTCAATGGAGTTCAAACCAATTTTGGTATTGATCTTCTTTGGAAAGTACACCGTGTGTTCTTTATCATCAACGTTAAAAGTAACTTTTCCTTTATTGCAATCAATAACAGCCCCTGCAGTATTAAGAAAAGGTCTCCCAAGAATAATAGACATATTATCATCTTCAGGCATTTCCAATACCACGAAGTCAGTTAGGATTAAACAATTAGCAACTTTAACAGGAACATCCTCACAAATACCAATGGGCACAGCAGTGGACTTATCAGCCATTTGAAGGGAAATATCAGTAGGAATAAGCTTATCTAATAAAAGTCTCTTATAAAGAGAAAATGGCATAACACTAACTCCTGCACCAAGATCACATAAGGCAGTTCTGACATAATTATTTTTAATGGAGCAAGGAATAGTAGGTATACCTGGATCACCAAGCTTTTTAGGAATCTTGCCATGGAAAGAGTAATTAGCAAGCATAGTGGAGATTTCTTCATTAGGGATTTTTCTTTTATTAGTGACAATGTCTTTCATATATTTTGAATAGGGAGGCAACTTAATAGCATCTGTCAAAGGAATTTGCAAAAAGAGGGGCTTCATCCATTCACAAAATTTGTTATAGTGTTCTTCTTCCTTAGCCCTCTGAGATTTAGATGGAAAGGGCATGGGTTTTTGCACCCATGGCTCTCTCTCTTTACCATGTTTTTTAGCAACAGGAGGTGCAGTCTCCTCCTCCTGTTCTTCAGGTTCATTAGTATCATTATCATGCTCATTACCACTTTCAGTTTCAGCATCCGAAATAGAGACAAATTAGGATTATTACTTGTAGGTTCTTTATCAAGTTCCATATTACTAGCTTCTCCTAATTCTTTATGTTTCTTCCTTTTCTTTTTCTTTTTAGGGGAACTAGTAATATTATTTTCAACCAATTGAGATTCTTGTTCAATTCTTTTAGGATGTCCCTCAGGATAAAGAGGATCTTGAGTAGAGATACCTCCTCTAGTTAAAACACCACAAGTTTGTTTATTACTTTGTGTAGGAACTCCAACAAGCAAGTCTTTTTGCACTTTAGTAATTTGTTCAAGTTGAGTTTGGACCATATGAAAATGCTTAACAAGACCTCTGACATCATTAGCAGTTTTCTCCAAGACAGAATGCAAATTTTTAATAACCAGGGTGTTATCATTTAATTGTTCTTGAATTTGCATATTAAAATGAGTTTGTTTAACAATAAAGTTATCAAATTCATCCAAACACTGACTAGGAGGCTTACTATAAGGAATATCATTAACAGTAAAATTATGAAGAGAGTGTACCTCTACCATAGGTGGGTGAGTGGTAGGCTCACATAAAGTTTCAATTGGAGGTAAATTCTTCACATCTTCAGCTCTAATACCTTTTTCCTTAATAGATCTTTTGGCTTCTTGCATATCTTCTGGGTTTAGGAAGAGCACTCCCCTTTTCTTCGGAGTTGGTAATGGAGGAGGTTCAGGAATGCTCCATTCATCATGATTTTTAGCAATCTTAGCCATTAGTTCTTCAGCTTCATCTACAGTCCTTTTCCTGAAAACACAACCAGCACAGCTATCTAGGTATGTCCTAGATTCAACAGTTAGTCCATTATAAAATATATCAAGCAGTTCATTCTTTGGAATATCATGCCCTGGCCGAGCCCTGAGTAGTGATCCGAATCTCCCCCAAGCTTTAGGGAGATGCTCATCCTCCAATTGTCTGAAATTGAAAATTCTCTGCAAAGCCTCATGCTGCATGTGAGCGGGAAAATATTTTGCAAGGAAAACATCAAGCAATTCATGAGGACTTTTTATGGATCCATAAGGTAAAGCATTATACCACACTTTGGCATCATCTTTTAATGAGAAAGGAAACAACTTTACTAAATAGTAACGCTGTATCTTTTTATCATCAGAAAATAGAAGGCTAAGCGAAGCTAATTTGTTCATGTGTTCTACAGCATTGTCATCCTTAGTTCCACAAAAAGGATCAGATTCAACATTAGATATGAGTGAAAGATCAATAGAGAAATTAAAATCATCATCTTTAATGCATATGGGAGAGGTAGCAAACTCAGGATCAGGTGTAAAATAATTCTTAACAGCATGCTTTTCAAGCAATTTCCTCAAAGCATCAGGATCTTTAGAAGTAGAACAGTCCATATATTGTCTAATAAACTCATCATTAAGATCAATGTAGGAATCATCAGGATACCTACTCTCATAATTATATGGATTAGGAGAGCTAACAGGTGTAGTAAGATTTTCATTGGGCATTGTAATTTCTTTAGACCTAGTGACAAGAGATTCTAAAAAGGGGCCTAAAGAACCAGCATCATCAAGCACAGCAGAAGCATCATCAAATTTATCAGAAGCAGTAGCGGACTCAGAAAGCAAAGCATCATCAATAGGACGAGTGTTCACAGGTGGTGTAACAAGTTGACTTAAAACAGTAGGTGAATCAAGAGTAGCTTTAGAGTTCAGAGCAGTACCTTTCCTTGTGGTGGAAGGTAGTATTGGAAACTTAGGATCTCGCTTACCCTTCATGATGAAGAGTAAATTACAGCAGACAGAAAAACTCCCAGGTGAACTTATAAATAGAGCTATGCTCCCCGGCAATGGCGCCAGAAAATAGTCTTGATGACCCACAAGTGTAGGGGATCGCAACAGTCTTCGCGGGTAGTTTGACCCTAATTTATTGATTCGACACAAGGGGAACCAAAGAATATTTATAAGCCTTAGCAGTTGAGTTGTCAATTCAACCACACCTGAAAAGGATTTCTCTCGAAGCAATTTATCAGTAGCAACAGTGATTTGACAGCAGCAGTAGAATAGTAACAGCAGTAGTAAAATAAAGACAGCAATGATAATGGTAAAAGTAATGATTGTAAACAGCGGGATTAAAACACCGTAGGCATAGGGACAGATAGACGGGCGTTGCATGATTAAGATAGCTCATGAAATGAACATAACTAGGCACGAAGCAAATAAACATATAAATAGCATCCAAGTATCAAACAATCATAGGCATGTATTCCTAATTTAGCCGTACGTGCTTGCAATAAGAACTTGCACGGCATCTTTTGTCCTGCCATCCGGTTTCAGCCGGGCCAATTAAGGAACAAATGGCAATTAAGGTGTTCCTTTTAATAGAACACCGGATCAAAGCATTAACACTCAATGAATACATGTAACCCTCGAGTTGCCAACCATTCCCATCGATGTCCCCGTTTCTGTCACTCGGGGTCTCCGGTTCCGGTTGACAACAAGTGCATACAACTAGTAGATAGGATCCAAACAACAATTATACTCATGCAAACATAAGTGTTCAGATCTGAAAACATGGCACCCGGGCCCAAAGTGACAAGCATTAAGCATAACTAGTTGTACCAACGATGATTAACACAAATAGAGGATACTAGGCATCGTGCCCTAACAATTTGGCATCGAATTACATGAGCAATCTTATTCAATCCCTTCCATCCCCTTGCCTACAGCAAGGAACTACTCACACATGGTGGGGGATGACATGGTTGGTTGATGGAGAGGCGTTGGCGGTGACGATGGCGGCGATCTCCACTCCGGCAGGGTGCCGGAACAGCGATCCTGGACCCCGAATTTAGGGTTCGTGATGGCGGCGGAGCTCCGTAAGGTTTCTGGAAAAAGTGTTCGGGGGCTTGCATTTTTAGGTCGAGAGGGCGCTTATAAGCGAAGGGGGGGTCGCCAGAGGAGGTCCCAGGGGCAGGGGCGGCCTCCTGCCGCGGCCTGGCCCCCACCCGCGGGTGGGACCCGCCCCTGCTCCTGGGGTGCCCCCCCCCCCTCGCGGTCTTCTGGCTCCGTGGCTCTTTTCCCTCAAAAATACTTTTTATAATTTTTCTGGAATTTTCCGCGAACTTCTGAACCCTGCACAAAAGAAAGACACCAAATGTAATTCTGCTGAAAACAGCGTCAGTTCAGGTTAGTTCCAAACAAATTCATTAATAATCAGAGATAAAACAATAGCAAAGTGTTTGGAAAAGTAGATACGTTTGCGACGTATCACTAGCCAGCGCCATCTCACGAGATGCATGCAAACCTGTTTTCCCACAGGACACAGCTTGCACACTCTTGCATTTCGTTGATGGCGAGCTGAAGGATGTTGGCAAGGTCACAATCATTCAGCCAAATAGCACAATCATGCACCACAAGGAGATGGTCAATGACGTGTTCAAGGTCCGGCTGGCTCGGGTGTTGCCGGGGTGCGAAGACATGGACCCCCTCCCAACCTCAACGCGTCGACGAACATAAGAACCTTGAGGGTTGCTGCGGCTGGGTCTTGACATGGCCGACGACCAAGATTCGGCTTGTGAAGGAACAACAAGTTACTCAGCCACCACGTATGCAACTGCCTCAGCGGCCACAACCAGCTGTCGCCACCACCACCTCCTGTCACCAGCAGTTATTGGCCGCCGCTTTATCGCCGCCGCCACCACCACCACCACCACATGGCAAGGCCGTCGCTGCACCGCCACCGCCCGAGGACATCAACGATGATGATGAGGACCCCAATAAGTGGCTCAACACTGGCGCCACCGACTCTTTGTTCATGCCAAACATGGAAGAACCAAAACATGCACGCGTCTGAACTTCCATGGTGCCCTAGAGGGGACGCCTCTGGATGCTGGCGCCGCTATTCCTAAAGTCAATCCGGGGAATATTTTCAGCCCCAACACACTCCAAAAGGCGACCAATGATGAGTTGGCAGCCGGTGGTCCAATCGAGAAGAAGAAGCACCACCGGAAGAGAAACAAGAAGGATAAGCCGTCTGCGAGCCAGCGGCCGGCCGCTCCGAAGAGGCCCCGGGTTCAGGACGACCCGATGTCACAACCCACTGAGGGCACCTTGCAGGGCAGAATTCACGAAGCTGGAAGACCGATTATGAGTGATGAGCTGGCCGCAAACGCAAGTGGAGCGATGTTGAACCTGATGCACAGTATTCTGTTTCTGGAGGAGGGTCTTCTTAAGGAAACAAATCCGTCGTACCCCGTTTTCACGGTGAAGGTTCCAACGGGCGCGGGCTTTGTCGATAATCACCCCGCGGATATCTTCTTCATATCGTACGAGGACGTCTTCAAGCTTTTCAATGCCAAATGGCTGGACTATAACTTGGTCCGCCTATACGCGATCCAGCGGGCGATGAAGGTCAACAGAGAGAACAACCCTGGCGTCGCGATAGCGGACCCCTACTTCATGCATGAAGGCATGTTGTTGAATCCAGTGAACCGGGCCATCGCAAAGAACTACCTCTAGAAGTTCATGCTGGACAACCAGAGCAAACAAGACATTCTTCTGCCTTACTTTCCCGAGTAAGTGCACACTCGCTCGCCGCCGTAATAACTTGTCATTTTTAGTTTTCGATAGCTCCTTTTCCAACATTATTTCGTTTAAACTGTTTGCACAGAGACATATACTACACACTGATCCTATTCACCCGAGGTACTCGATAGCCACCTACTTAGACTCGGGAGGGAGGCGAAGACGAAAAACTACGCCTACATCAAGGGTGTTCTAGATGACGCTCCCGAGGGATACGCAAAGAAGGGAGGTGACTTCATGACAGGGGCGGAAAATGTCAAGGACGGCAGACACATGTTCAAGCACATAACCAAGTTCCCCTGTGTCAAGCAGCCGCCTAACAGTGTCAAGGAGGCCTTCTACGCCCTCCATCACCTGTGGGCGATCGTCCAGGACGAACACAGGCTTAGGACGCCATCTAGTGTCTGTGGATGGGCCGAAGAGCAGGCAAAGATCGAGGACGCTGAACTTAGGGACGACTTCTTCCGCATCCAGACTCAGATTGCAACTATCTTGCGAGAAGATGTCATCACAAGGGGCAGGACCTTATCCTTCGCCAGATCGTTGACTAAGCGTGAGATCGAAGACCGGCTCCGGAAATAGGGTGATATTAGGACATGGACAACGAAAGATAGCTACAAACCGTTCTCGGAGCCATGTCAGCCAAAGTCTTCATGATTCTTCCTAGCTAGCTAGCTCAGCCGGTTTCGCGTGTATGTCGATCGTGTGTGCTTGTGTCATAAATTTTACCGTCTGCAACTCATTCTGGTGTGTGTGTGTGAGATGTAAACTTAACTTGCCTTAGCTCGAAAGCATCGTTGTTGGACTTATTTACTTATGTATGCATGATACTTATAACTTGCCTTAGCTCGAATACTTTCCTTTTGTCGACATGCATGTGAATCCTTTAATTCTTTCTGTTGCATATGATATATAGTACTATATATATGGCTTTGTCTATACAGATGCCGAGGTGCTATGTGGTGTACAAAGGGTGGGTTCCAGGAGTCTATGACGAGTGGGAGGATTGCCAGAAGCAAGTGAAAAATTCAGCAGCAACTACTACAAAGGGTACCCGACGAGAGAGCTGGCGGAAGCTAGGTGGAGGATCCACCTCCTAGGAGAGCGGAGAAACAGGAACCGGATGAAGACCTTGATGATCGTGCTCCCGGTCTTGCTCACCGCCATTGCGGGTGTACTCTACTCGGTCCTTTGGTAGTTTAGGACTTGGCTAAAGATGATGATCAACTTGTTGTAATGTCTAGTGTGTGTAATATGTGTGAGATGGACTTGTTGTATGCTCCAACACTTCTAATATTCGGGAACTTGTCACTATATTGGTTCTAATTGTTTGTGATGATGATGTATTGATCTGATGATGATATACTGTTTTGTATTGCTGTATATTCTGCAATTATACTGTACACCTGTATATACCTGTATAAATACCAGAAAATAACAGTTTTTTAGACCTGTTCGAAATGTCAGTGGCGCATCTTTTTTTCAGCTAGTGGCGCATCAAACATCAGTGGCGCATATGGCCATATGCGTCACGCATAGTTATCAATGGCGCATCTGGGAGATGCGCCACTGAAGGTCAAACTATGCGTGGCGCATCTCAATATGCGCCATGCATATTTTGTTACTAATGGCGTAGTATCGGTGGCGCATATTGGCGCATCCAATATGCGCCACGCATTGGCCATTTTGGTGCGCTGATGCCCACAAGTATAGGGGATCGCTGAAGTCTTCGCTGGGAAGTATTACCCCAAATTTATAGTTCGACACGATGGGAGCACAAGAATATCAATAAGACTTTAGCAATTGAGGCGTCACTCTCAACCACACCTGTATATCAATAACTTGCAGCAGTAGTAGTGATGGCAGTAAAGGATTCAAGCGAGCAGAAATAAAACAGCAGTAGTAACAAGTATTTCCTAGTTTTCACCGGAAAAATGAAAGTGTAACTCAGAGATTAAAAACGTAGGCATGAGGTGACAGTGGGGCGTTGCATGCATGAGATTGATCATATAATAATGTAAAGCTAGCAATGGGGCTTTTTCTCTAACTCCGATATATGTAGGTATGTGTTCCTTAAATAGGTATGCGCACTAAGAAAGAGAATTTGCACAACATCTATTGCCCTACCTGCCCATTTCACCCGGGCCAACTTGGAACTACAGGTAATTAAGGTCTACCCTTTCGTGAAGACCGAGACAATGCATTAAAACTCCATGAACAAATAGGATCCTCAAACTAGAACATGTCCCCCTTGTTTTCCCCAAACGTCACTTTTAGGGTTCGCAGGTTCGACATAACAGCAGGTGATACACTTTGCAGGTATATATTAAACTCAATTATATGATGAAGCAAAAAGGTTCAGTACTGAAATCATGCCACTCGGGCCCTAGTAGCAAGCATTAAACATAGCATAAGTGCATCAACACAATACAAAAGAATCCTCAAGATAAACCCTAAGATTATCGAGCAACGGGTAGCATTACATGATCAATCTCATCCAATCCCCATCCACCTCACATGCCTACAACAAACTACTCACACATGGTGATGGTGAGGAAGCTCATGGTTGATGGAGATGAAGGCGGTGAAGATGGCGGTGAAGACGGCCTCCGGATCCTCCACCGGAGAAGAAATCCTGGATCGATCTGTCCCCCGAAGCGAAGATCGTGATGGTGGCGGCGGTGTGTTTCGCGAAAGCTCCTCCCCCCCTAGGGCAAGTGTTTTTTCTCATATATGAAGGCATACGTCAAAGACCGGAGGCAAGACGGTGCCCGAGGCCCATTTGGGAGGGGCCCACGCGGCCAGGTACATGGGCCGCATGGGGCCACCCCTTTTGGCCCTCCGGCACCCCCTCGTGTCCATCTTTTGTCCATCTTGCTTATTTTCCATAAAAAGTGACGTGGTATTTTTCCTCGATTTTATTTCCTGCAAAATAGCCAGGGGAGAGACTTTGTTAAAAACAGCGTCAGAAATAGCAGTTTTATTCGAATATGGAAGGATCTCGGAGCAAATTATGAGGCAAAGTGCTTGGAAAAGTGGATGCATTTTGGATGCATCATGCGCCACCTATATCCTTTTCTCTACTAGTGTAAAGTTAGCATATGAGGCTATCACTACAAAGGTAACATCTTGTGAGCCTCATGTGGACAATGGCACAACATTCTATTAAAAATGCTATATTGCCTTGTGCTAGTCCTAGTAGTTCATCAACTCATAATGTCGGTACATCTTGTGATGAATTACTTTCCATGCCTTGTTGCTCTAACAATGATGCATCTACCTCCTCTAGCTCTTGTGTTGTCACTAACCATGTAGAGGAAAGAAATGAGCTCAAGGCCCAAGCCACTTCTTTTGAAGAAAGGCTTGGAAAAGCGTCATTAAGGGAAGACCATACTTGACAATATGTTGAGTATGCAAAAATCCTCCAATGACAAGAGTGGACTTGGATTCAACACCAATATCAAGTACAAGTCCAAGATTGACAAGAAAAATGGCCAAGAACAAGTCAAGAATTCGGCCAAGATTACTTGCTTCAAGTGCAAGATAGAAGGGCACTATGTTAGGGATTTCCCAAAGAAGAAGAAGCCTCTTAGTGAGAAGCAAATAGGGAAACGGCCTATTGTTCAATCTCATGCTCAACCTCGAGTTGAACATGGGCCACCTCCTAAGAAGGCTCAAGTCATTGATCCTCGAGTTGAGGAGCCTATTAGGAAAAAAGAGAAGAGTCGATGTTGCTACTTATGCCGCGAGAAGGGTCACTTGGTTTCCTCATGCACTAACGGTACCCTATCCAACACCATAATAATTGATGATGTTTATTCTCTTAGGAAGGATAGGATTGGCAATGCATTTGCCAAATATGTGGGGATTCAAAGTGGTGTCAAGAAAACAACCATTTGGGTTCCCAAACCTATTGTAACTAACCTCTTAGGACCCAACTTGGTTGGGGACCAACAAGCTAAAACTTGATCAATAGGTGTTGAAGTAGGGCATTGGCGACTTGGCTACATCATCAATGTTAGCACCCGTTTTTGGCAGGTCACAGCTTCAAGATCACTCAGGAGGAGATGGCGACTTTGAGAGAACCTGCAGTGATGACCCGACAGGAGTTAACCCGGCTTAGCCAGAACCCGGCACAGGCCAGATTCGAGTTTCTTGAAGATTCCAGAAGCCGCGCCAGGGAAGCCGGACTTGAGGTTGTTTGACGCTCGCGAGGCCCAGAAATAGAAGTCGGATGCAGTACGATATAACAAGTTCAAGGTCAACATCGAAGGGCAAAAGGCGACTTTCCAAAAGAAGCCGGAAAAGGATGCTTGGAGTCCGGGTCCAGTACAAAGCCGACCAAGGCTTTTACCTAGTCTAGAGATAGAAACCGACTTATATCACGAGTTGTTATCCTTGTAGAAGTACAATGCTTGTACGGGAAGTCCAGCCGCCTCATTATATATGTAAGAGGTGACGGCCGATTGCAATTAAGCAAACAATCGACAATCAATACAAACCCTACTTTTTACTCTCAAACCCTTGTTCCTGCTTCCGTTATTCGGCGACTTCGCGTGAGTTCATCGAGTATCGACAATCGAGCTAAGAGCGGTCAAATCCGGCTTAGTTCAACCAATCGTCACCGGCTTCTTCTGACGGGGTCCCTCCCGAGGGGCTGGGGCGTATGGTCAAAAAAGCATCGGCTTGTTGTCTTGCATATCGCGCTACAAGTCGGCCTCCCGTGGGGCGAGTTGTGGAGTATCTCCCCCAGCACCGCGGGTATACGAGGATGTGTTCGTGTGATGCGTTTTTAGTGCAACACACTTTTTGGCGACTCCGCTGGGGAGAAAGATTTATAACCTAAAATCGGGCAATAATGACCGGTTCTAAGGCTACAGATTTGTCTGCCATCACTACCGACAACATCATCAAACCTACTCTTAAAGATTTGTCGGAAGCACAACGCCAAGGCCTGGATGAGTGGAAGAAGAAGAGAAACGAGGAGTTCGAGGCGCTGTGACTCAAGCAGGAGCTGGAAGACGAGGAGTTGTATTTGGCCAGCTTCAAGTTAGATCGGCAAGGCGTAACCGCGCCAATCAAGGAGCCGGAATATGTACCTCTGAGCATCGACACCGACAAACCCGCTATAAGTAATAGTACTTTTCTCCTAAGCAATTAGCCGACATTCAGTTTCATGTTTCACAAGGTACGAGCAATGTTTATGATCTTCTGTTGGAACCTGAAAAGGCTAAGAAAACACCATCCAAGGCCAGACATCGGACACACAACCGATGAGCCCGTACAGGGAAAGCCGGCTTGTCAACGCACTGCCTTGTCCGACTCTGATCCAGAGTTCATCCTACCAGACAGGACAGACGGGACCAGCGGTGCGACTTCTGGGACGCGGGTCAATGCCGAATTCAGATTCGACTCCTTGAATGCAAGCCGGCCCTGTGGCCAATTCTTCTCCTGTTCCGACTCCATCGGTCAACATGGACGATTTAGTGGTCGAGTTCAGGAAGAAATTGGATCAATTAGCATATGTAAGTTTGGGGTTATACCTAAACATAGAACTTACGTTAAACCCTACCCCGAATATTTTGATCTACAACCCTATCCACCTGGCTATAGAGTCCCTGAGTTTTCTAAATTTAATGGGGTGGACAACAAGTCGACATGGGAGCATATTAGTCAATATTTCGCTCAATTAGGCGAAGCTAATCATGATCAAATCGAAGTTCGCCTGTTCTCGTTGTTGTTAACCGGTGTTGCTTTTTCTTGGTTTTCGGCTTTAGCTCCTAATTCTATACACACTTGGTTTCACTTGGAGCAAAAGTTTCATGAGCACTTCTTTGCCAGAGAAATTGAATTAAAGTTGTCCCATCTCACATCGGTTAAACAGAATCATGATGAATCGGTATCCGATTATATCAAGAGATTTAGAAACACAAGAAACTGGTGCTATAGCTTGGCGATAACTGAGAGGGATATGGCCGACTTAGTTTTTAACAGGTTGAGATCGTATCTAAAAGAGAAGCTAGAAGGACAAGAGTTTTCCTCTGTCGGACAACTCTAGGAGAGAGCTCTGGCTCATGAAAGCCGAGTTAACGAGTCCAAGGATTCGCATCGGATAAGCAGGAGTCAACTTAATGCTATTGAACACAATGTAGACTCCGGCGATGAAGCCGATGTTTACGCTGCCGAGTTTGTTTGGCCCAGTAAAGCCAAACCCTATATGTGTGATGAATTAAAGCCGATTCGTAAGAATCGGGATGATGAGGTGAAGTGTAGCTTTGACGTAGGCAAAAAAATATTTGATGCCTTGTTAAAGGATAAGGTGATTCGAATTAGTCACATTATACCGTCACCTGACGAATTAAGGCAACGTGCTTATTGCAAGTATCACAATTCTTTCTCTCATGCTACTAATGACTGCAATGTCTTTCATCGATAGATTCAATCTGCCCTCAACGATGGACGATTGAGCTTTGCTAGCATGGCCATTGACACACAGCCGTTCCCAATGAACGTGCTAGATTTGGAGGGAAAGAAAGTTCTTCTTCGGCCAGAGGCGGCCGAAGGCGCTAACAAATCTAATGTGGTTATTGGTGAGCCCAGGAAAGAAGCCGGCAGCAAGGAAGTGAGAAGGCAGGTCACGTTGAGCCGGCAACCCGATGGACAGGAGGTTATCAAGATCACCATCAAGAACTCCGCACTCGGGGGGCAACAACCACGAGCAAGAGAATCACCACCCAGGTTCATGAAGCCCAGGAACCCGGAAGTCGGCAAGTGGAAAACAAATCAGGTTGAGTACAAGCCGAAGAGAATCAAGCCGACTTTCGACATGCTACTGAACAAGTACGTACGCCAGGCCGGATCAAAGTGGGACCAACGGCATGGGAAACGGCCTAGGTCACCATCTATCGAAGGAAGTTGCCAATATCAGAAGTCGGCTGGGGAGTCCAAGCGTCAAGCAAACTGGCAAACTGTGCAGAGCCGACTTGTGTATCCTGGTGACTCCTCATACTGGCGAGTCAAGGCGCAAGGAGCTAAAGCAGCTGACATAGGAAGTGGGTTGGTCCCAAACAACTCATTGGTCATTGGAACGCATGTGTTGAAACTGAAGGACCTGGCCATCGGGTTGGCAAATGATGAGCCGATACTTGCTATCGTGCCCAAGGTGACATCCAGTGACCATGAAGCCGGATCCAGCCAAGCTGTAGCGACCAAACCCCGGGATCCAAAATATACCCAGCCAAAGTGGTGCCCGCCAGGTATAACGAAGACGCAAAGGCGGAAGCTGCAGAGGGCAAGAAACCGGGAAAAGGCGGAAGGAGAAGCTGAGCGAGTCAGAGACGCTAAATTCAACGCTGAAAAACCAATGGTGTCGGCTCAAGTTTGGGTACCCAAGCCGACTCCTGTGACGACTCCTTTGATGATTGCACCAAGTCCTGCTATAAGCAATGAGATGGAGCCGGTTTCCGTACCGGCCATTACTTATTCATCATGGGCAGATGAGGTGGAAGCAGCGGACTTGGAAGCAGGGGACAAGCCGGCAAGGGGCGAGTCAGATAACGAGTCGGCAAATGGGGACTCAGCAGAGAATTCGACGAGCGAGGAGCTAGCAGGAGATGAGTCAAAAACATCGGAGTAAGCGATAAACGAGTTGGACAATCCAGCAAATGAAGATCTGCTGGACGATGAAAGTACACCGACTCGGATAGGTATGAATATTAACATGGTATATTATTTGCCTGTTGAATTCCGTGTTGTAGAAGAAAAAGGCGAAGTAGCGCAGCTCAACTTTGGACCCAAGAATGCCGTCTTCGACAAACCTAAGGGACCGGTTAAGCACCTTAAACCTTTGTACGTCAGAGGACATATCAACGGGAAGCTGGTTACCAGGATGATGGTTGATCGAGTTGCTATGGTAAACCTGATGCCGTATTCTGTCTTCAAAAAGTTACAGCTAGAAGATAATGATCTAATGAAGACGAACATGGTACTGAACGGGTTCGAAGGGGGAGAAGGAATAGAGGCCAAAGGAGTTATCAGTTTGGAACTCACAGTGGGAAGCAAGACTTTGGCTACTGCATTCTTTGTTGCTGAGGTGCAAGGGAATTATAATGTACTACTCGGACGAGATTGGCTCCATGCAAATCAGTGTGTGCCATCCACCATGCACCAGCAGCTCATACAGTGGATCGACGACGAGATCGAGGTCGTCCATGCTGACAACTCAGCATGTATTGCTTTAGCCGAGTCCATTATTGATTGGCAACACTCAAATGCTACATGTCTTTCGGGGTGTGATTTATCCGGGTTCGATTTCCTGAGTGCAACCAGGGAGAAACGAATTATTGCCCTCTGGCGAAAGAAAAAGATTGTTGGTACAAAAGCGGCGATCAAATTCTTGGTGGGAATCATCAACTTTATAATGTCTTGAGAACAGCTGGTGTGGATTTTCAAGAACCTTACCTCAGATGTCAGGAGACTATGATTATATCTTTGGCCGTAATGAGACTACTCATTAAGTTTGTGTACAATACACGATTTAAATATGCCAAGTTTACTATTGGGTATAACATGATAAGCCCAAGAGGAGAACATTTCTCCTTTATTATAGGTAATGCTATTCCATTGGAAGATTCAAGTGGGAATGGATTCATGCCAGTATCTCTAATGCCGATTGGTGGTAATCGGCTGCGACTCAAGTGAAATGAATCCCACGATGAATGGCTGCAATAATGCATGCATAAGTATCGGGCCGAGAGGAACGTTATGTGTGAAGCAATTAAAGAACTAGACAATATGGACAAGTTGGGACAAGGTTTTACGTCGGCCGACCCGCTCGAAGAGGTAGATATTGGGGATGGCACTATTCCCAGGCCGACTTTTGTGAGCAGGAACTTAGAAGCCGATTATAAATCCGGGTTAATCGCGCTAGTAAAGGAATACGTGGACTGCTTTGCTTGGGAGTACCACGAGATGCCCGGGTTAAGCCGAGAGCTCGTCGAGTATCGGTTGCCGATAAAAGCCGGCTTCAGACCACATAAATAGCCGGCTCGCAAATTCAACCCGACAATATATGACCGGATCAAAGAAGAGATTGGCCGGCTTCTAAAAGCCAATTTTATCCGGCCTTGCAAATATGCTGACTGGATCTCCAACATTGTGCCAGTCGAGAAGAAAGGATCCGGTAAGATCAGGGCATGTATAGACTTCAGAGATCTAAATCGAGCTACGCCCAAAGATGAATATCCTATGCCAATAGCCGACATGCTTATCAATGATGCCTCAGGGCACAAAGTCATCAGCTTTTCAGACGAAAACGTGGGGTACAATCAAATATTCATGGCCGCAGAGGACTCGGCTAAGACATCGTTTTGCTTCCCTGGGTTCGTTGGTTTATTCCAGTGGACAGTGATGACCTTTGGGTTGAAGAATGCTGGTGCCACATATCACAGAGCGATGAACTTGATATTTCATGATCTTCTTGGAGTCGTATTGGAGGTATACATTGATGACGTAGTGGTCAAATCGGACGGCGAGTTAAATCATTTGGCCGACTTACGACTTGCGTTTGAAGAACGAGGAAGTACGGGCTCAAGATGAATCCTTTGAAGTGTGCCTTTGGAGTGTCGGCTGGGAAGTTTCTTGGTTTTATCATACATGAAGCTGGCATAGAGATCGACCCGACAAATATTGAAGCTATCCAGAAAGTGCAGGCGCCGACTTGCAAAAAGGACATGCAGAAATTCCTAGGCAAGGTAAATTATTTGAGAAGGTTTATTGCTAATTTGTCTGGGAAAGTTGATGCGTCCACACAGATCCTTCGGCTCAAGAATGATGACGAGTTCACCTGGGGGGCAAAGTAGCAAGAGGCATTTGATCGGATAAAGGCCTGCTTGTCTAAACCTCCAGTTCTGAGGAACCCGGCTCGCGGTCTACCATTCCGGCTTTACATTGCAGCTGAGGAGAAGGTGATTGGACCAGCCTTGACTCAAGAAGCCGAAGGACAAGAGTACGTTATCACATACCTAAGTCGGCGATTGCTAGATGCTGAGTCCAGGTACAGCTTTGTGGAGAGGTTGTGTCTGTCTCTTTATTTTGCTTGCACCAAATTGCGCCATTACCTCTTATCTGGCGAGTGTAAAGTTCTTAGTCAGACCGATGTCATCAAACACATGATACATAGGCCGATTCTCAGTGGATGAATCGGCAAATGGGCGTATGGGTTGATTGAATATGATTTGGCCTATGAACCTCTCAAATCTATGAAAGGCCAGATTGTAGCCGACTTCATCATCGAACATCGGATTGACCTGGAGCAAGAAGCCGACTTGAATGTCGTGTCGGCTGTACCGTGGAAACTTTATTTTGACGGCTCAGTTTGCAGTAGTGGGCAAGGAGTCGACATTGTGTATATTTCGCCCCATGGTACTATCTTTGAGGCCTCTTGTCGTCTTGATTATTTTTGCACTAACAATGAAGCCGAATACGAAGCTCTTCTATTCGGATTGGAAATTTTAATGGACGCAGGGGTAACTCATGTTAAGGCATATGGTGATTCACTACTTATTGTCCAGCAAGTGGCCAAGATCTTTCAATGCAACAGTGGGTCACTCAATAAATACCTTGACAGATGTCTGGACATCATATCAACTCTGGATTAATTTTCTATATCCCATGTGTCCAGGCAAGATAACTGGCTTGCCAACGAGTTGGCACAGCAGGCATCAGGCTATCATCTCAGTAGAGGAGTATTTTTCATAGCAGAGAAGCCGATGCTAGCTGTTGTCGATAATGTTGAAGCCGGAGATGAAGCCGGCTTGTCTGGGTCGATCCCGGAGGAACCTGGTGGAAACCGGCTAGCTGATGAAGGGCACCTATTGTTGATTATTTGAGGGATCCAAGTCAGAAAACGGATAGGACTATTTGGCGGCTTGCTTTTAAGTATACTTTGGTAATGTTGGGAATATGCCCTAGAGGCAATAATAAAATGGTTTATTAGCATATTCATGTTTATGATAATAGTTTATTATCCATGCTATAATTGTATTAACCGGAAACATAATACATGTGTGGAATATAAACAACCAGTTGTCCCTAGTAAGCCTCTAGCAGACTGGTTCGTTAGTCAAGAGATGGTTAGAGTTTCCTAACCATGGACTTGTTATAGTCACTTGATAACGGAGTCATATCATTAGGAGTAATGATATGATGGATAAGACCCAAATAATAAAGAGTTGCAATTGATCGTGTCACACAGTTTCATTGCCAACGCTTTTAGGATATGCCAAGTATAGTTTACTTAGACTATGAGATTATGTCACTCCCGTTTACCGTAGGAATACTTTGTGGACATCAAACGTCACTTCGTAACTGGGTGATTATAAAGGTGGCTTTCAGGTATCTCCAATGGTATTTGTTGGGTGACATGAATCAAGAGTGGGATTTGTCCTTCCTTGTGACGGAAAAGATATCTCTGGGCCCTCTCGGTAATATAGCATCAGAAAGGTTGCAATCATGTGATTAAGTGTTAATCACGGAGATCCTATATTATGGATGAGTAAAGAGAATTTGCCAGGTAACGAGATGAAACAAGATATGGAGATATCGACGATCGAATCTCGGGCAAGTTAAATATCGGTGAGACAAAGGGAATCGTATACGAGATTAAGAATCTCCGGCATCGTGGTTCAATTGATAAGGAACTTCGCTGAATATGTAGGAGTCAATATGGGTATCCCGGTCCCGCTATTGATTATTGATTTGATCATGTCTACATGTTCTCGAACCCATAGGGTCACACACTTAAGGCTTCGATGTAGCTAGGGCTTGAGATATTTGATGGTGCGAATGAATATTGATTCGGAGTCTCGGATGAGATCCTAGACATCACGAGGAGCTCCGGAAGAGTCCAGAGATAAAGTTTCATATAAGGAAAGTAGTTTCCAGGGTTCCGGAAAAGTTCGGGAAAATTCCGATAGGGTACTGGAAGATTCTAGAAGGTTCTGGAAGGTTCCGGAGGGCCCCGCCTTTGGGGGCCACGAACCTAGAAGGCCCACATGGACCGAGGGGAGGTGCAGCAGCCCACTTGGGCTGGCCGCACCCTAGGGCTTGGAGGAGGGGCCAAGGCAGCCCTCCCACGCCTATATAAAAAGGAGGGAAGGGCTGGGGCGTTGCACCCCATACCCTAGCCGCACCACCCCTCTCCTCCAGTTTTGTTAGTAGGTTGGCGTACAAGGAGGATAAAGGAAAGCCCGTTTGTAGTTCAATTCGTTAGAACCAAATGGCACGTTGAGAAACGAGAACTCCTCTCTATCTCGTACACGGCTTGGCGAAGCCCTGTCCGCGGGAAAACCTCCACCATCTCTACCACCACGCCGTCGTGCTGCTGGGATCTCACGAGCCACTTCCTCCTCACTTGCGGGATCAAGGAGAGGAAGTCTACATCGAGCCGTACGTGTGGATACTGCGGAGGCACTGCTCATGCGGTGCTCCATCTGATTGGATCTTGGATCGCGTGGATAATACATCTCCTCGCGACTAGATGAGTCTAGTTGCGGGGAACGACTAGCCAACACCTGCACCGACAAAACGCGTTTGTTCGATCTTCAAGGGTAAGAGATTGGATCTCCACTTCGCTACCTTCATCTAATAGATCTAGATCTTTGGGTTTCTTCCGCTTGTTACGTAGGAAATTTTTTTGTTTTCTATGCAACGAACCCTTGAGTGGTATCAGAGCCTAGATCTATTCGTAGATGTTGGTGCGATTAGAACACAAGGAGTTGTGGGCATTGATATTTTATGTTGCTACCTTCTCGTGTGCACTTTGCGTCTTTGCGGTATTGTGAGACTGAAGCGGCCCGGACCAACCTTACTCGTCCGCGCATGAGAGACCGGTTCCACGACAGACATGCAACTTGTATTGCATAAGTGGCTGGCGGGTGTCTGTTTCTCTTGCTCTAGTGAAGATGCAATTTTCAATGGAAGGCCTTTCAAAAGGATGAGTAAATAAGCAACTACTATATCACCATTGTGGTTTTGCGTAGATTAGAACGGTTCTATCTCGTTGACCCAAGCCACGTAAAAATTGCATAAACAAAGTAGAGGACGTCTAAATTGTTTTTGCAGGGTTTGTGATGTGGTATGGCCAATGTGTGATTTGTGATAATGTATGCAATGATCATGTTTGTAATCTTTCACGACTTGCATGTCGATGAGTACGACAACCGGCAGGAGCCATATGGTTGTCTATTATTTTATGTGACCTGTGTGTCATTGAATCATCATGTAATTGCTTTACTTTATCGCTAAGGTAGCAATAGTTGTAGTTGCAATAGTTGGTGATGGCAACCATGGAGGAGGCGCCACAATGTCGGTGATGATGGAGATCATGCCAGTGCTTTGGAGATGGAGATCAAAGGCACAAGAAGAAAAGGCCATATCATATCTGTAGCGCCCTGACCCCAGAACTATACAGTGAAGCTTTGTGCAACCGGTCATGCTACACAATCGAAGGTTACTGGGTTTACCAATCCCAGGCCAAAACCTTTGGCAGGTGTGCTCGGAATGGATCATCGGGACACAACACTTCGATCATGCCATAAGCTCAGACATAGCTATCATTTATAGTTAAGTGATCAAGACTTGTGGAACAACTGGCATATCACAGACTCTACGACACAAAGATTCACATAGCAACTCATATATGAGAAAGATACAAATTACACACAAAACGGGTCACAGACCCATCAGTACATCAAGCGGAAGCGAAGTAGTGTTGTCTAATACCAGAAGATGCAAATATGGCCTAAGAGGCCTACAAATAAACATAAACCCAAGCCAGCTTGTTCCACGGTCCCAAGCTGCCACCTGGGAACCTCAGACTACTAGTCGACGTCCACGAAGAAACCACCTAGTTGCTCGGTGTCGTCTTCCTCTGAAACAACATATAAAGACAGCAAAGAGAGACTGAGTACGACATACTCGCAAGTTTAGTAGGGCGATATAGGCCCAATGATTGACGGAGGCTCTAAAGCTGTATAATGTAGCTATTTTGCATAAAGCTAGATTTTCATTTAAAGGATATAAAAGACCCATGGCATCGACTACTCAGAGTATTTTCTGGAAAAGGGATAAGAGAGTAACATTTCCTTCGGTTCTCGTCGAACCAAGTAGTACCAAGAATCATCTCTCATCATCACCAAGGCACTTCCCCGAATCACGCTCGAGGTAATGAACCTTTTGCCACACGTTGTAATTGCAACCTCTAGCTGCCAAGTTTTAATTAGGTTAAAGTTGTTTATGATCCCGTAAATCCATTCCCAAGGCGTCCATAACCGTGGACACGGCTTTTCGAAAAGAGTAACCCTGCAGGGGTGTACTAATTTACCCATTGGTACCATCTGGCTCACCTGATTGGCCTTCTTCCGGGGAAGGCCGGCGAGTGGGCGCGGTTAAACCTTTACCTCGCGTGAGACTATCCAAGAGTCATCTGTGGCGACATGCAAGTTTAGCCAGCCTATTTCAGCCCCTGCCCCCATCGCCACGTCCTAAACACAAATCCTCCGCAACATTTCTTTTCCACTCACACGCAAATGGAAAATCGAACTAGAGGACCCTTGGATACGCCCGCACAAGTTATTCAGTTAGTAAGGAGCCCATACCCCCACCAATGGCAGCACGCTCAAACCTTGAGTCCGAAGACAGGAACTCGCACCTAGGGGCAAGAGTGAGGCAAAACACCATCCCCGATGGCAACTCACCCAAGCCTTTTAAGCAAATTAATTTAAGTACCAACAACCACCATGTCCGAACATTCCATCATCATTCAACAATATGGAATTTAATCAGCGGACAATATAGCATTTAACTAAGCATGGCTAAGCATATAAAAACAACAATTATTTATTTATCTCCGGCCAACACATCAAACCTATGGTTCATAGGAGGGGAAAACATGTATTGGTTCGGGGATAAACATGCATTCATAGGATCCTCTACATTTTGATCAAAAGAGACATTGGAATCGCATGCAATATTATGGTGGATAAGATAAGTTTTTAAAACAATAGGATTCTAGATGCCAAGAAGGTTAGGTTATCTCTTGCCTTGCTGCCGGGGCGTGTAGTATGGCTCGTCGGGGTAGGTAGAGAGACCCTCGACTCTGGAATCTATCGATACCCAAACAAGAATAGAGGAAACAAAATAAATCACATGAAACCAAGTGCAATGCACAATACATGATGGCATGACAAGATTATGCAAAGGTATCATCATATAATTTAAATAGCAAAATTAAATAGAGAGCCAAATAATTAGTGTAATTATTTGGAAGCAACTCCATATTTAACTTAATGACCACATTACTTATAAATTATTACATTATTAGAGAAGTGGCTCAAATATGCATGAACATGATATGAATGGATAGGGTTTGTCCTTCCGATCATTTTGGTACCTTATTTGTAATTTTTTTGAGTACCGAAGAATAAATAGCGAATTAAATACTTAATTCAATTTAATTCTTTTAACCAATTTATGGATAACATCAAATAAATATTTGTGAACATGATTTGATGTTAACATGATTTGATAGCATTTGAAGTGTTAAACACATTGATATTTTATTCTCCAATTTTGGTTAATTATTTCGCTAGTTATGAATTTTTCCCAATTTCGTATTAATTATGCCATTTTAGGAATTCATAATTAATCAGTAAGAATATAATTCCAAAAGACTATTTCAGTGATTCTAACACGTAGGGTTTGTTTTACTGAACATTTTGAAATTTGATTTGTCAAATTTGAACCAATAATCAATTTGTTATTAATTGTTTTAGTTCATTTTATTTCTTAAAAAGAAACCCCAAAATTGCAAACAGGCCGGCCTCCTGCCGGCCAGGCCGGGCTGTAGGCCGGGTGGGCTCCCGAAGCCACCGGCCTTTGGCCGGCCCAGGCTGGGGTGCAGGCCGGGAGGGTGGCCGAAGCCACCGGCCTCATGCCGGCCCAGGCCGGGGTCCAGGCCGGGCACTGGCCCGAGCCAGCCGGCCTCGTGGCCGGTCAGTCCGGAGCCCAGGCCGGGCTCACGGGGATTGTGACGCCGGCGGCGACCGGCGTCGATCGATGGCGAGCGATGAAGAGGGGGATCGGGGAAAGGGAAAAGAAGGAAGCGATCCTCACCAGAAACTCGTTGGCGTGGCTAGGAGCGGACGGGGACGACCACGGCGGCCGGAAATCATCGAGGACGGGCGCGGCGAGCGGCGGACGGATGTCGGGCAATCGAGCTCGATTAGCTCGGTTCCGCGCCTCCTAGCATGCGTGCGACGGTGGTGGAGGTAGAGGACGACATGGCGATCCTTCCTGCGTGGTTAGCTCGTCCCGGGGTCGACGGAGACGACGGCGATGCGGCGGAGGGCACGAGCTCGAGCTCGGGAGCGAGAGAGGAGGGAACAGGGAGCAGGGAGAGAGCAGGGGAGAGAGAGGGAGCAGATAGGCATCCAGGGCGTCATGTCCTCCGTGGCCACCAGGGAGCAGGTCGAGCGTGGGGCAGCCGGGCAGGGCGGCATGGGCATGGCGACGGCATGGCGCCAGTGCCATGGCCTCGGCACAGTGAGGGAGAGAAGAAGAGAGATTTTCAAAAACCCCCCTGTCCCAAATTGCTGTAATTACAAGCTGGTCCAACAGCAGTTTAGTGAAATTAAAAGGGGCTCTTAAGCATGTTTATAAAATCTGTAAAAATTCATGTGGGCCCTAAAATAAAATGTTTTGAGCAACATTCCTTCACAGGTTTTAGTTTTGGGTCATTGTGATAAATTCCAAATTGTATTTAATTGGAACACTCAAACATATTCAAAAAATAATGGAAATATTCATGGAGGCTCATAATATATTAATGAAGCTCCCCATGATTTTAGTTTGAAATTTTGGAAAGCTTAATTTGGTTTCAAAACTAATTGGTTGGCACTAATTTGAGTTCTCCATTTAAAACATTTGCTTGTTAATAATTGGATGTTAACCATTTGTTCTAGGATGTAATTTGGAACTTCCTAAACAATTTGTAAGTTCATTTAGTTTGTTGCCAAGTTGGGCATTGCATTTGGGTTGGAGGTTTTGGGAAGATTGGGCTTCCCCATGTTATATATGTTTTCAAAAGTGGATTGTTAGGAGAAGCAAGTGTCAATACATGCCATGATGCAAACAATAATGCAAAAGTGGAATTTTTTTTGGTATTTTTCATTACATAGCTGGGGCTGTTACAATATCACAATTTTAAATTGCATGTGATGTTAATCCTTTTATGCACCTTATTGTTATGCTTAGATTTGATCGCGACGGTAGCATGATAAGGTGATCTCTCGTGTGAATATCAAGATAATAAAGTGTTCTCCCCTAGTATGCACCGTTGCAAAAGTTCGTCGTTTTGAAGCACCACGTGATGATCGGGTGTGATAGACTCTACATTCACATACAACGGGTGTAAACCAGATTTACACACGCGGAAATACTACGGTTTCCTTGATGAGCCTAGCATGTACAGACATGGCCTCGGAACACAAGAACCTAAAGGTTAAACACGAGTCATATGGACGATATGATCAACATGGTGATGTTCACCATTGAAGCTACATCATCTCACGTGATGATCGGTTGTGGTGTAGTGAATTTGGATCATGTGTCACTAAACAACCAGAGAGATGTTAAGTTTAGTGGGAGTTCATGTAGTAATTTTGATTAAAGATGAACTAAAATTATAATAAACAAAAGTCCTAAGATGTCTTTGCGAAAATCCTTGTAGATCATGGCCGACTATGGTTGTCTTTTCATGGCCGAGGCGCTGCGTCTAGATGGGTCAAACTTTATCGAATGGTACCTGCTTTTGTGTGAAGTCCTACATGCCAATGACTTGCTTGACGTGCCAGAAGAACCAATAGGAGATAAACCCAACGTTTCTGCAACTGAGGAATAGCACATAGAATGGCTTCGCCAAGAAACCACTTACTTACAAGTTGAGTGGTTGATGTGCACCTGCATGAATTCTGACCTGAGTAGTCAATTCAATGTAGCGGACCTGCACTTAAAAATAGGCAAGATCCCTGTGTATAGTGCAAATCCCTGGATCGAATCGTTTGCACACACAGTTTACGATGAATACCATAACATTGTATCAATTTATTACACAAATGATCCAGACTTAAAATAATCCATTGCAACTTTGCATAGCTCGAAGCTAGCATAAATAAAAATAACAGCGGAAGACTAAATATTATTGCATGGAGTCCCAATCTTCATGTAGCCACAGGCGAAACATGTTGGTTGCAGACTCGAAACCCTTAACGAAACCTCACTCTTCGTCAGAACAACCTGATAAAAAGATATCAACAAGGTGGGTCAGAACCATAAAATGGAACTGGCAAGTGACACTTTGTGGACTCATAGGGGAAAACTCTAATAACCTATATGCATATTTGGCTTGTGGAGTTTGAAGGCTGTTTGCATAAAGCCAATTTTCCCTAACTCTTTGTAAAACATCTTTTCATCTATCCGAGACTTTCATGGCATGAAAACCACCGTCTCATCTACCCTTGTTCACCCATCAAGTTTTAACTTAGAGAAATTGAAATGTTGGGATCCTTCGTTGACGTCCTTGATCAGCTGCTCATAGTTGTCCGTAACCGGGGACACGGCTAAGTACTTAGTTTGACACTCTGCAGAGGTTGTGCACTTTCACCATTAGACTTAACCAACCCAAACTATCCCTCACACTCCATTGGTGTTTCGGGGAAAAGAAGAAGGTTAAGACAAGATCTTTCAGAAGCATTTTCCCACCCCATGCTGGCCTGACGCGCTCCACCTACAAACCTCTACCACCACCTGTCAAGCCGGGATGAGTCCACGCAACTTAGTTGATCAAGACAGAGCCCATATGACTAATGGCTGCACTGGAAGCAATCTTCTCTTGGAGTAACTTCAAATCCCTTTGATCCTGGGTGGCTTTCCGCAAGTGTGATTCATCCTCCTAAGTCAGGGGACCACGTATGATCCTTCCTCCCAAAGTAGGGAATCACCCTCTTCTACAATTCATCCTCCCACGTATGGGGAATTGCTTTAAACCAACCACCCACCCAGGTAGTTCATTACTTAGTAGAATTTTATTTACCTTTCATATAAAACCTTTAGCACTGCATTTTTCCTATTCTACTAAGTTATCAAGTAGGTACTAGACACTTAGGAAATATTTGGAAAACTACTAACAGGTCTAGCATACCATAGTAATACTAATAACCTATCATGCAAAATTTTCTAAGTAAAAGCTACAACAATGCATATATCAAAATAATAGGACGAAAAGTATGCAAGTGTGCCACTTGCCTTGGCAACAGGAGTGGCAGGAGTAGCAACCACCAAAGTCTTCGTCACTCTCCGAATAAACTAATAAAATAAACAAGCCACACATAAACAAACAAAACAATAATAACAATAGAATAAATAAAACAAAATGTAATGCATGAAAAGTATTTAAAATCACAAGTAAAATACTAACTATTGTTTTCTGATTTTTAGAAACATGCATGAGGTTAAAATGCATTTAAAACAATTTTTAATATAAAGACAACATAAAACAATTCCCAAAAAGGGAATAAACACAAATCAAAAACTATTGTTGAACAAAATAATTACAAAAAATATGGGGTTGGTCCTACTGGACAGAGGACTTCATAACTAAACTAAAATAATTGGATTTACTCAAAAATCTATTTTGAAACTAAAGTTATGACAAATTTACTCAAATTTCACATTTGAAATTCAAATAAATTTAAACTTGTCAAAACAGAAAACTAAGATGCCAGAAAGATTCTAATGGTTCTAAGGATTTCAAATATATAAAAATATTTTAATTTGGCCCAATGGATAAAAAGATATGATAAATCTAAGTTCCAGGGGTTTTTCTGCAAAACAGACAGAATTAAATAAATCCAGAAAAATCTCCTCCACGCTGGCGCTGACTGGATCTGACATGGCGGCTTCTGACTGGCTGGGGGTGCCGACTGGATGATGACTTGGCGATGACGTGGCTGCCTCCAATCTGGGCCGTTGGATCTGGATCTAGCGGTCTAGATCTAACCGTACCGATTCAAAATAAGTGATCTAATCTAGGCCATCCAAAATGGATCTAACAGTCCAGGATCTAGGGTTTCACCTCGGTGACGGAGGGCTGCCGGAGACGACGGAGGACGGCGGTGGCGCGGCTCGGGCGTTCACGTTCTCGTCACTCCCGTGGCTTCTGGGCTCCAGAGACCTGATGACGGGGTGCGGAGCGACGAGGTGAGACCGATGGCGAGGTAGTGGCGTCGGTCGCGTCCTGGCGCGTTGACGGCGAGAGGCTGGAGGTCCACGAGGCGGCGGCGTGCTCCTGTCGACGACGTGCGTGTCGTTTGGCTGCAGGAGAAAATCGACGGGGAGGTCAGGGAGATGCGCACGGGCATGGAGAGTCGAAAGGAGGGGGTTTCAGGCTCGGGCGCTCACCAGGATCGCCGGAAATGGAGAAGGACGGCGGTGGGCAGTGCCAACTCCGGCGAATAATTTCGCCGGCCTGGGGGCGAGGTTCGGGAGGGGAGGAGAGGGTAATGGAGGAGGAGGGCCGTGGCATTTTATAGCCGTGCTCGGGCGCAAGAATCTCGACCTTAAACGCCCGATTGATGAGTATCAAATGCCGGCCGGAGGTTGCCATCGCGGGCGCGGGATTTGGGGAAGAACACGATGACGTCACGGTGACGTGGCGCTGACGGGCTGCGCACGCGCGGGAAAAAGTTGGGCCGAGGTTGGGCTGCTCGGCCGTGGTGGCCTCGTTGGCTGGCCGGGGTGGCCCTCTTCTATTTTTTTTTTGACCAAAACCTTTTCTTTTTCTAATAACAGAAATCATCCTAACTTTTGAAATACAATTTCAAATTGGTTCAAACCAATTTGAATAATTTTGTAAAATCAAAATAATCCCTTTAAATACTTTGGAACCTTTTCCAAAAAAAAAAAAAATCAATTATGTAATATTTGCATAATTTGACACCTTTAGATTAAAATATCAAATAGGCTTTTATAAAATCTTCTTGAACTCAATTAAAATCCAGAAAAATACTATGAGTAGTATCATGTGGTATAAATCATGATAAAATCATTTTTGTTATTTTTACCCAAAATAAAATTACCACAAATACCCTTGGGCATTTAAATGATAATTGATATTTCATAATATAAGAAAATAAATTTTTATTCTTTTGAAAACTTCATAAAACCAGGAGCACAAATGCACAAATGCAATGAAAACATGAATGCCATGCTTGTTTTGAAAATTTCAAAACATAAAAAGTATTTTTCAAAAAGTTTTTGATTTTTCTGATTTTTCAAAGGTTTGAAAATCTTGGGATGTTACATTCAAAGACTTGCGTGCCAATGAGATTGTTGATGAACGGAAAAATAGGTTCATAGCACAAGTCAGAATTGCGAGGTTCGAGAATCTGAATGAGTTTCTTTCACTCAAAATGGAAGAAAACACTTGTTTGGAACAACACTTGAGGAAGATGCATCACTGTCTAGTGCTTGTTTGGGACTACTTGATGACGGATGAATTCGCGATAGATGGGGTGCTGCGTTCGCTTCCCCCCAGCTTCATGAATTATGTCAGGGACTATGTCATGGGAAGGGATTCGATCACTTTCTATGAGTTTTTGTCTTGGCTTCGTCATGTCAAAGTGGAACCTATAGCAGGAGAAGTTGTCAATGCAGAAGGTATATAGTGATATACAAGTTGTAAATGTTTTATGTCCCGTTTACACTTGTGTTGAGCTAAGTATTTGATACTTGTGATGTTTTATCAAAACAGGGCCTGTTGTTTACAAGTGCATGGAGGGACTGAGTGGCAATCAAGGAGTTGATGCTGGCGACATTCTACTTCTACATTTATCGTTTTGATTAGAGGATTAGAATGAGTTTTTGTAATCGAATTAAGTGTGATCTTTAAATTAGTGTGTCTCGGTTTGTGAGACGGTTATTCATGTTAAAGACAAGTGGTTGTTCTATTTTCATGAGTAATTATTTTTGGTGATCACGTTTCGATTATGATATTATTGTCCTTAGTTTAATCTAAACGATGATTAGTTAAACATTTATAAAATATGTGACATACTAAAGATATCCAAAACTTAATAATGACAATTGTTTTAGTCATGCTAAAGATTGAATAAACATTTTGATGTTTTATCAATGCGCCTTATTGAAGATTTACTTATTTGCCGCTCCTTGGCTGTCAAACCTTCCAATTCCAATTTCCAATTCCCACCCCCGCGGCGATGATCCGTACATCGAACGCCTGTTTTGAGAAGAGGGCAAGGATGGTTTGATCGAGGGTCACGACCTGACTAGACCCACACATCCTAGCAACGTGGACTATCCTACTGAGCTAATGAAAGAAAAATGACTAAAATGCCACCCTTTGGAAGAGTGCCATGAGTTGCCGAAAATAAACACAAGTGTTGGTTATATTTTCAGCAAATGTTAAATGTCATTATTTTGTGTACTCCATCATAAATGAAATGATTAAATAGGTGTATTTACTCGAGTTATGATATTTGATGAGATCAAATAAAATTCTGGAGTTTAGGATATTAAGTTAACAAGAAAAATGAGTCTTTTTGATTTGATAAAAAGAGACAAAATATTTGAGTTATATGTTAGTATGTGGACTTGTGAGAAGTGTTATCACAAATTACAATGTTTAGAATATTTCACAGGCGTTTGATATGTCCTAAGATATTGTAATCACACACTATTTGATATTGTGTGGTCTCAAAGAAGGGTTTTACTTTGGGGTTTGATAATAGCATTTAGATTTATTTGATAAACACTCTGTTTAGAAATAAGGGTCTATTTTATGATTCGCATGTATTTTTCATATGAGTTATGAGAAAAGGTGGTTTCATTAATTATGAGATAATTAGAGACTATTGCGAATAATGTTGTAGTATATTCATAAGTATGACTACGAATGTGATTCCACAATATGAGACTAAAAAGGGGGCAAACCAATTTGTTGGTTGTGCTAAGTATTTTAGTGGTTTATCGTGAAAAAGTTTCATTGATAAAATAATTGATGGAATAAATTGAAAAGTTGAAACCTTGCTTGTTTATGTATCTAGTGGCACATATGTAAAGTGCTATGTTGGTTAAAGCTTGACACATAAAGGAATTAATGATGGTGATAATTGAATTTCGGTTTAGCTTGTCTAAAGGAGTAGGATTCAAGAATATTAAAGTTTTGTCAGGTTACAAAATAATATTCATGATTTACTTGTCATGTTTGAGAAACAAGACATACCTACGAAACTACAAAGAAGAAATAGAAGCCTTAAATACGAAAGTGACTAAGAGTCAGCCTATGTTAAGTTTAAATCACAAAGTAATTGTTGCTTGATTTTGTGAAAGTGGTGTTTCACATATTTATTCCTCAAAAGGGGTTTTGTAGAGAATAAATAAAACTTAAAGCTAGCAAAGTACTAGCATTTCGTATATGAGTTCTCGAATTTTAAAGGTTAATCATGAATTTTGGAGGTGTCCAAAATATCAAGAAAGTGCATAAGAAACTGAGTGGGATCTAATTATAATATGTGGTGACATATGTTAAGTTAGAGCAGAAACTATTTTCCATGATCAAAATATGTGGTGACATGTGTTTGAGTGGGAGCTAGTTAATCATGGTCAAATACAAGGATGACATATTTCTGAGTGGGAGCCAAAGTGGTTTCACAATTTAATATGTGTATGGTGTATATTTGAGTGGGAGTTTACAACATCTTGTTTGTGTGAAATGGAGATTTCGTAAATGTTGTAAATATTTCAGGAACCAAATGCATAACTTGTGAAGTTAATTTGAATGTCAAATATATATGGAGATAGATGCGTATTTTGTCGATTAATGAGTCAGGATGTTTAACCTAAATAAGGTTTTGAAGGAGTTCAAAATGGAACAAGTGGAGAAGTGTTCATTACTTGTTAAAGATAGGGGAAACATAAAGTCTATTTTCGATACAAAATAATGGTTGGAGGATATGTTAGTATTCGCTATGAATTGTTCATAGGTCTAAACATATAAGAACCATAATTTTGTATTTGACGAAATGTGACCCAAGTTCTTGGTTAGAAGAACATGTTAGAAATGAGGAGTCATTTCAACATAGAGATGAGATAATTGAATCTAGAGATTGGTAGACTTGGTTGAAGTCATAAAACCAAACTAGATTGGAAATCTCATAAAGGCAGAAGCGCAGCGAAAGCATGATTAGAAATATCGAAGTGAAAAGTATAGCACTGTCGATTTGTGAGTCTACAACATATAGGAGTATATGATTAATTCAAGGATTAAAAGATATAATATTTTGGTTTGAGAAATTTTGTTTCAAGATTGAGTGAGTTCCGGGTGCACATGCTATGTGAAAGTTCTTTTGACTGATCATACGTCATGTAGGCATAAAAAGGAAACGAAAATCTCACTCTATAACCAAACATATTATATTCGTCATATGATGATGAAGTTTATCATGTGATGATATAAGGTTTATCATGTGATGATAAAGTAATGTCAACTTAGGTGACATTAATGGTTTGCAAAGAACATAAAGAACTGTATAGTACAGAACATGGACAGAACCTCTTCCAGGAGCAAACATGATCAGCACTGAGACTCCATGAGTGTAAAACACTGTGAGTGTTGGATCGAGAAAAAGTAAACTAGATTATTGACTCTAGTGCAAGTGGGAGACTGTTGGGAATATGCCCTAGAGGCAATAATAAAATGGTTTATTAGCATATTCATGTTTATGATAATAGTTTATTATCCATGCTATAATTGTATTAACCGGAAACATAATACATGTGTGGAATATAAACAACCAGTTGTCCCTAGTAAGCCTCTACCAGACTGGTTCGTTAGTCAAGAGATGGTTAGAGTTTCCTAACCATGGACTTATTATAGTCACTTGATAACGGAGTCATATCATTAGGAGTAATGATGTGATGGACAAGACCCAAATAATAAAGAGTTGCAATTGATCGTGTCACACAGTTTCATTGCCAACGCTTTTAGGATATGCCAAGTATAGTTTCCTTAGACCATGAGATTATGTCACTCCCTTTTACCGGAGGAATACTTTGTGGAAATCAAACGTCACTTCGTAACTGGGTGATTATAAAGGTGGCTTTCAGGTATCTCCGATGTTATTTGTTGGGTGACATGAATCAAGAGTGGGATTTGTCCTTCCTTGTGACGGAAAAGATATCTCTGGGCCCTCTCAGTAATATAGTATCAGAAAGGTTGCAACCATGTGATTAAGTGTTAATCACAGAGATCCTATATTATGGACGAGTAAAGAGAACTTGCCATGTAACGAGATGAAACTAGATATGGAGATATCGACGATCGAATCTTGGGCAAGTTAAATATCGGTGAGACAAAGGGAATCGTATACAAGATTAAGAATCTCCGGCATCGTGGTTCAAATATAAGGAACTTCTTTGAATATGTAGGAATCAATATGGGCATCCCGGTCCCGCTATTGATTATTGATCTGATCATGTCTACATGTTCTCGAACCCGTAGGGTCACACACTTAAGGCTCCGATGTAGCTAGGGCTTGAGATATTTGATGGTGTGAATGAATATTGATTCGGACTCTCGGATGAGATCCTAGACGTCACGAGGAGCTCCGAAAGAGTCCAGAGATAAAGTTTCATATAAGGAAAGTAGTTTCCAGGGTTCCGGAAAAGTTCGGGAAATTCCGGTAGGGTACCGGAAGATTCTAGAAGGTTCCAGAAGGTTCCAGAGGGTCCCACCTTTGGGGGCCACGAACCTAGAAGGCCCACATGGACCGAGGGGAGGTGCAGCAGCCCACTTGGGCTGGCCGCACCTTCTCCCTAAAGGCCCATGCGGCTGGCCCACGGGAGGCACCCAAAACCCTAGGGGCTGACTTGGGGAACTAGTTCCCTCAAGCCGCCGGCCCTAGGGCTTGGAGGAGGGGCCAAGGAAGCCCCCCACGCCTATATAAAGAGGAGGGGAGGGCTGGGGTGTGATACCCCATACCCTAGCCGCACCACCCCTCTCCTCCCTCCTCTCTCTCGTACATGGCTTGGCGAAGCCCTGTCCACGGGAAAACCTCCACCACCACGCCATCGTGCTGCTAGGATCTCATGAGCCACTCCTTCCTCGCTTGCGGGATCAAGGAGAAGAAGTCTACATCGAGTCGTACGTGTGGATACTGCGGAGGCGCTGCTCATGCGGTGCTCCATCGGATTGAATCTTGGATCGCGTGGATAATACATCTCCTCGCGACTAGATGTGTCTAGTTGCGGGGATCGACTAGCCAACCCCTGCACCGACAAAATGCGTTTGTTCGATCTTCAAGGGTAAGAGATTGGATCTCCACTTCGCTACCTTCATCTAATAGATCTAGATCCGTTGGGTTTCTTCCGCTTGTTACGTAGGAAAATTTTTTGTTTTCTATGCAACGAACCCTTCAGGTAGACGACGAGTTATATCGCCGAACAGCCGATGGTCTTCTTCTGAGGTGCTTGGACGAAGACCAATCCCGGGTTGCTATGGGGGAAGTGCATGACGGCCTATGTGGAACACATCAGTCGGCTCACAAAATGAAGTGGATGCTCAGATGAGCCGGATTCTATTGGCCGACGATGATTAATGACTGCTTCAGGTACTATAAGGGGTGTGAGGCATGTCAGAGGTTTGGAGATGTTCAGATAGCACCGGCTTCATTTCTTAATCCTATAATAAAGCCGTGGCCTTTTCGAGGATGGGCATTAGATTTTGTCGGTATGATCAACCCGGCTTCATCCAAAGGGCATCGGTTTGTATTAGTTGCTACTGATTATTTCACCAAGTGGTCTGAAGTAGTACCCCTCAGGAATATGACCCACAAGGAGGTAATTCAATTCATTACAGAGCATATTGTTCACCGATTCGGTATCCCGCAAACTCTCACCACAGATCAAGGTACTTCCTTCATGGCTAAGGAGGTGAAACAGTTTGCCGAATCACTCGGGATCAAGATGCTCAGCTCATCTCCGTATTATGCTCAAGCTAATGGACAAGCTGAGTCAAGCAACAAAATTCTGATCAAGTTGATTAAGAAAAAAGTACAAGACTACCCGAGGAGGTGGCATGAGGTACTGTCCGAGGCATTGTGGGCTCACAGAATCTCAAGGCATGGTGCAACTAAGGTAACTCCTTTCGAGTTAGTATATGGACAAGAAGCCGTTTTACCAGTAGAAGTGAATCTGGCTGCTTTGAGGTTCGCTAAGCAAAACGACTTGTCGGCTGAAAACTACCACAATTTGATGATGGATAACATAGATGAAGTAGCCGACAAACGTATAAAGGCTCTGAAGGACATCGAGAGGGAGAAGTTGTAGGTGGCAAAAGCATATAACAAGAGAGTCCGACTTAACGGTTTTCAAATTGGCGACTTGGTCTGGAAAGATATATTGCCAATTGGCTCAAGGAGCCAGAAATTCGGCAAATGGTTGCCAAGTTGGGAAGGGCTATTACGAGTGGTAAGGATTGTACCTGACAACTCATATCTGGTGGAAACATTGGACGGCAGCATATTGCCTCGAGTTATCAATGGGAAATACTTGAAGAAATTCCACCCAAGCGTGTGGAAAATTGCATAAGCCACACATATGGCCGATATATATATCGCCCTTAGCGTATGGCCGATGAGCTTACCATCACCCTTAGACAAATCTTCTACATTGAATATTTTCTAGTACGCAAGCTCTACTAGAAAACAGGGGGGAATATGTTAGCACCCATTTTTGGCAGGTCACAGGTTCAAGCTCACTCAGGAGGAGATGGCGACTTGGAGAGAACCTGGAGTGATGACCCGACAGGAGTTAACCCGGCTTAGCCAAAACCCGGCACAGGCCAGATTCGAGTTTCCTGAAGATTCCAGAAGCCGCGCCAGGGAAGCCGGACTTGAGGTTGTTTGACGCTCGCGAGGCCCAGAAATAGAAGTCGGATGCAGTACGATAGAACGAGTTCAAGGTCAACACGGAAGGGCAAAAGGCGACTTTCCAAAAGAAGCCGGAAAAGGATGCTTGGAGTCCGAGTCCAGTACGAAGCCGGCCAAGGCTTTTACCTAGTTTAGAGATAGAAACCGACTTATATCACGAGTTGTTATCCTTGTAGAAGTACAATGCTTGTACAGGAAGTCCAGCTGCCTCATTATATATGTAAGAGGTGACGGCCGATTGAAATTAAGCAAACAATCGACAATCAATACAAACCCTACTTTTTACTCTCAAACCCTTGTTCCTGCTTCCGTTATTCGGCGACTTCGCGTGAGTTCGACAATCAAGCTAAGAGCGGTCAAATCCAGCTTAGTTCAACCAATCGTCGCCGGCTTCCTCTGACAGGGTCCCTCCCAAGGGGCTGGGGCGTCTGGTCCAAAAAGAGCCAGCTTGTTGTCTTGCGTATCGTGCTACAAGTCGGCCCCCCGCGGGGCGAGTTGCGGAGTATCTCCCCGGCACCGCGGTTACACGAGGACGTGTTCGTGTGACGCGTTTTTAGCGCAACAATGAAGAATTAAGGATCTTCATATATCGTATCTCTCAAGCCAATTCATTTGGAGTATAGTGCTATATCTCATATCCAATGTTCCTCCTTGCGGTAGCTTGTATTTAAATCATATATACATTGAAAGTTGCTTGCACCCTTGCATGTGTTAGGTTATGTACCTTGCTAGTGTTTGTATGTGTTGTGCTCTCTACTTACTTATCTTGGGCAATCAAGTATGTGTATGTTGGTTTGCACACCGCCTACTTGTGTAGAGCTTTATTGCTTCTATTTGATATTGTATCTTGTTTGGCTCTCACTTGAGAGATTAATGGACTATCCCATTTTGGGGGAGTGATATGCTTCATGCACTTCACAATTCTAAAATGTGGATACATGAGGATTACCACTTAGTATTGATATATCTAGATTATCTAGTCACTATGTGGTATGTCATGCTCATGGGAAATTCGAATTCTATAATGTACATTAATTATCTCTAGTTGATTTTATTTGCCTCTTGCTTAGATAAAATGGATTATCACATAATGGGGGAGTAACAAGCTTCATGCATATTACAAGCCTAGAAAATGTGAACATATGAGGTATTGCCACTTAGTATTGATATTTTAAATTATCTTGTTTCTATGTGGCATGTTGCTCAAACAAGTCCCATCATACTTAAAAAAATTCTTTTATTGCTCATCTTTTGGATCTTGTTTGTGATGGATGTTCTTGGTACGGTTTTCCCAAATATGTTCGCATATATCTTTTTGGGGAACCGATTGCTTCAAGCGACTCTTTGTAGTTGCTTTACATAATCACGTAAATATTTGAAGCCATCAAGAATATCTATCTATCTAAGCATTGTGTTTATATCTTATCCTTGACATATGCTTATTTGTTGTGAAGTTGGTCTTGAATATCATTTTTATATACCACCGAGAAATATCTCTATAAACTCCTTGTCCATGACAAGTGATACTCATAATTGTGGTAGATTTTGTAGACCATCTTCATATTGGCTATTGCTTTGAATTGCTTTATTTATTGTCAAGTGTTATTTTGAACCCCGTTGTCTTCCTTGCCACTTGCATGGATCCTATCTTTCAATTGGTATTGTTTAGTGTTGTAAATGACATATGGAAAGTAATGATCCCTTGTGTATGCATTTTGTATTCAAATGCAAATATCAAGATAATGCATAAATCTTGGGGGAGAATTCCTTTATTATTTAGAACACTATCTTATCAATTAATATTTGATATTGTCAATTGGTATTTGATTTCTATCCTATGTGTTTATGGAAGACAAACCTTTTCTCTTGGTGCTTTGTGCCATTGATAACCCACAAGTATAGGGGGTCGCGTGTAGCCTTTTCGATAAGTAAGAGTGTCGAACCCAACGAGGAGCTAAAGGTAGGATAAGTATTCTCTCAAGTTCTATCAACCACTGATATGTTCTTGGGGTGCCCTTGGGCATCCCCAAGCTTGAGCTCTTGTGTCTTATCGTTCGTCTCATATCACCATATTGATTGGATCTTATAGACTATATCCACATAAAACTTAACAAAACTCATTAGTAGGGTTAGTACTTGTTAAATAAAATCCACTCATGTTAAAACATCGGCAAAAGTTTCATAATCTTTATTCAACATTAGCCACTATATATACGAAATTGTTCAAATATTCCTTTGTCCGTCGATAACTCAAGAAGCTAAGAACACTTAACTACAATATTAAATAAAGACAGAAATCTGCCAAAACTGAACAGTCAGGAAATATCGATTTTTAAGAGGCATCTACGTAGCTCAAATCAGAAAAGTCAAAACTAATAAGAATTAGATAAAAGTATAAGCTTTGCTGTCAAAAATTTCCAGAAAAAGATCACGCTCTGGCGATTTTAAAGATTGTCTACAGTGAGGCACACAGAATCTGTTTCTGGACAGCAAACAGCAAACTTGCATCATAAATAAACAAAAGGACATATATACATTTTATTTTTATATTACAGTGGTATATACATAATATATATATGTTTATAGCTGATAAGCTTCCATGGAAACATTTGCTTTGTTTTCATAGGCATGAACACAAGTGTTCAAGGTCGACCCCCACTTAACCATTGCACCTTTTTTCAATCACTTCTCTATTTGAAAAAATTTAGTTAGCAAGTACAACTATTTTTTTTATAATTCGCATTCCCTATCCATACTAAGATAGAAAACAACTTACAACTGAAAGAAAAAATTACTTAGAGACAAAGCAAACAAGTGTACACAAGAATATCTACCCCACGCTATTGCTCTCTGGCAACGGCGCCAGAAAAGGTCTTGATAACCCACAAGTATAGGGGGTCGCGTGTAGCCTTTTCGATAAGTAAGAGTGTCGAATCAAATGAGGAGCTAAAGGTAGGATAAGTATTCTCTCAAATTCTATCAACCACTGATACAACTCTACGCACACTAAACATTTGCATTATCTAGGAAATAAAACTAGACTAACAATACGGGTATGAGAGAATAGCTTTGCAAGATAATAAAGAACAAGAAAGTAAATGTTAGTTGCTGCAGCAATAAGGTAACATAAAGTGACATAATGTAACAGAACCATGAGTGTGAAAAATTGGTGGAAGGCGTGGCGGAATTGTCCATAATTAATTAGTGAAGCTACTCGATTCATTGTCTTCGATGAAGTTTTTATGTGGGAGAGGCAAAGCATACACGTTCTCAACTACTTGTGATTACATGTACTATATGATTGGAACATTAGCAAGCATCCGCAACTACTAACATTCATTAAGGTAAAACCCAACCATAGCATTAAGATCATACGGTCCTCCTTATCCCATACAATGTCAAAAACCGGGATGGGGCTTAGGTTTCTGCCACTCCGGCAGCCCTACCCCCCGGCCTCCTTCACGTACTACAAACCCTATGATGTGATCCATGCACGCATAAATATATAATGGGCACCATAGGACTATACCATATCGACATACAACTCGAATCAACCAAACATATTCAATAATTCAACCATATGACAAAAAGAACTACACAAACATGACATAGATCATTGGATAATACTTTATAGCATCAAACACCATGTTTACATAGAGGGGTACAGAGGTTTGTGGGAGAGTGGACCGCTGTATATAAGGAGGAATTGGCGATGGAGATGGCGATGAAGGTGGCTGTCATGGAGGAAAGGGCAAGGCGGAGGCGACACGGGTGGCGGCGGCGGCGGTGGCGCATGGCGGCGGCCAGCCGGCTAGGGGGAGCGCCGCCCCCTAACCCCCTTCCTCCATGGCTTCTTGGTGCTGTAGAGGATCCCTCCCCCTTATAGATGAGAGCCAGGGGGAGGTAAATTCGTAGCTTTTGGTGGCTGCCCCCAAAATTAGGGTTTCCACTCTTTATATAGGTGGAGAAAATGCCTCCCGGCCTTCCGATTGAAGGCCCTTTGATCCAAGGGCTCTTGGTCACCTCTAGAACCTTCCTAATTACCCCTCACATTCATAATGAGGTCCCAAAGTCGTGGCTTGGCCGAATCCTCCAAATTTGGTAAGAGTTGGAGTCAATCACGTAACCAACTTTCGGAATCCCGTAATCAGATATTTGGCCTTCAGTAAAACGGGTATTCCCGGAGCCACGTACCTCCGATTGGGCTGTTCTTGAGCTTGAATGAAAGCTATGGAAATTTACCACAACTTTGTATGTTGTGAGATCTTCAGTTTACGTCGTCTTCAGGTCTCAAATGGACGATCTCTTAAATCTCTTAGAAGGGACAGATTTCAGGAAAGTCAGAGTCCACCTCCAACAAGTCTCCTTTTGCGTTTTTGCCAATTTTGAAATGATTCCTACACATCAAAATGTAAAACAAGAACATTGTGCACTTTTCCAACTATTAATAGGTTAGTCAAAATAAATCATAAATTTATATAAAAACAAGTATCAAAGGCATAAAAGTAGCATGAAATAATTAAAAATTATAGATACGTTTCGGACGTATCCACATCCCCAAGCTTAATTCCTACTCGTCCTCGAGTAGGTAAATGATAACAAAATAATTTTTGATGTTGAATGCTTTAACAGGTTTTTAACAATTGCATGATAAATGATGTATAGATAATAAAACTTTAGCAACCATGTTATCTAATGAAAAGTTATCAACGAACTAAGAGTTCATAATATGAAATTATAAACATCAAGCAAGATTGTAATGATCATAATAAAACATGATAGAGTGGTATCTCGCTTTCCCTTTCTGGTACCGCAAAACCTAAATGCAGAGCACCTTCGAAGTTCAAGTGGAGACTAGAACAAAGATATCAAAGATAGAAACATCACAGCTATAACTTAGTTAATAGTATTTTGCAACAAAGCACATTACACTAAGAATGACAACTATGCTCTCGAAGAAGTGCTCAAAGAAAGATATGGTGACTCAACATAAAAATAAAAGACAGGCCCTTCGCAGAGGGAAGCAGGGATTAGTCATGTGCTAGAGTTTTTTATATTTATATTTTTATTTTTCAACAGAAGTAAAACAGTTTTGAGATATGCATGCTTTCGCCAACGACTTCACAGTAAAAAAACTAGCTAGTCACCCATTTCAAGCAAGGCTTTTAGACTTGTGAGAGTGGCTGGTTTTAGAGGAACGAGTACATTCCTCTTTCTCCTTTGTTTCACCACTAACCAATGTTTGAGCTGATTTCTCAGATTTTCATTGCTTAAGCCGCTCTCGGGTAAATTCAAGTGAGGACGTGAACCATCAACACCGGGTGAAAGGGGGAAATGAACTTGCTTGTCACAGGTTATATCTAGCTTCGCTACTGCTTCCTCATGAGCTAAAAACAGAGGCACAAAAAGGAGCATTTTGAATATTTTAAATGTAGCACATGACAAATTTACTTGGAGTGGCAAGGAAATACCACATATAGGAATTTATGGTGGACGCATTGGAAAGTCTAGTTTTAAGGATTTTGGATGCACGAGCAGCATTCCCGCTCAGTACAGGTGAAGGCTAGCAAAAGACTGGGAAGCGACTACTAGGAGAGCAATACTTGTCATAATCATGCTTTGCGACAAATCAATATTAAACAAGGCATAAAAGTGACATCAATACTTTGAGGCAAAAATTTCAACGAGGCGTGGGACTTTCTTTTGGTCAATCATGTGTAACCATGTGCCAAGTCAATCCAACATGAATTATTCGGAGGAGGATACCACACTAGCATACCATCTTATGAATAAAACAATGCATGTTAACATCAAAAATAACATATTATGCACTCCTAATTAACAAATTGATACTAATCATAAGAAAAACACAAATTTCTAAACAATATTATTCACACATCATTTTTAAGTTTCAACAGGTAATCCAACAACCAAATAAACTCCCAATCAACTATCCAAACAGGGGATAAATAAAATATATGACAATCAGCTCATTTATGTAAACGGTGTTTTGATACTAAGACAAATAAGTAATAAGATACACACGCTCCAAGTTTATGCAAGTTTCTATGTTGCTCAAAAACAAAGTTTGAAGGTTTGCAAACCGAGTGATTGTTGATGTAGAGGGATGCGGAGACATCCCCAAGCTTATTGCTTTGACCATCCTTGGATATTTCTCAGTTCGGTGTTCCTTCATTTCCTGTGACAAAACTTCAACACAAAAACTCTCCCATTCTTTTCTACGGTTAGACATTAGTGCAATAGATAATATTTCCAATGTGCTGCCATTAAACCTAATCAAATTTTGTTTTCATGTTACAGAGAGGTTGCTGAAGTGGCCAACTTCTAAATGAAAGGTAAGATCCAAAAAGAATCAAATGAAAATGCAAAGAGGCCACTCTTACAACAAAAGTCAAAATCTGTCCAGAAAAACAGCAGCTGGAAAACGCAATTTTTAAGTACACTTAATCATGTCAGGAATTTTCGCCAATTTTTGTGCGTTCCGAGGATTAGATCATACTTAATTTGTTGAATTTTCGTGATTTTCAGAATCACTACAAGAGGAACCCCCCTACAACAACGCACTCATGCGTATCTAAATGTCCATATAAGCGTTGCTAGAGCATTTACCAACGGATAAGTATTCGTTGTGTTATTGGGCGTTGCAAGGCTACAATGCAACGCATATGCACGCGTTGGTAACAAATGGGATAATCGTTGCAAAATAGCAATAGAGTGCAAGCAACAAAGTATCCGTTGGTAGTGACATCCATATGTATTGAATTTCTTTTTTTAAAATATATATCTGTTTTCGACATAGAGGTTTGATAGCTTAAGAAGTCGGCATATTTAAAAAAAAAAAGAGAAGAATATAGTTCATATGAGACGTAACTTAACACAAATAAATCACAAAATAACAAAGAATTTATTATTTATTATTGGAATCATGATTCCGTACAAAGATGTCTGAAGAGTACATAGTTTACACACTTGCACCTCAATATGATATTCTACCGACTCCTACATATATTAATCCTAATATCTTGCAAGAGCTGATATTCCCGGATATTCAAATCTTGCTGATCAATGGGACCTGCAAAAAAATTTCATTTCAAGTATCAGAGCGGCAGGAAACAGTGTGGTATGTCAATGCTAAGTCAGCAAGCAGGACATTTTTGCTATCCTGTGTCATCAGACGCACAACTCATCAGCAGATCACAATATTAATTAACTAATCAATAATTTGGTCGATCATAGTATTACAATGCTATACAGCAAGCTGGAACGTTACATAAATCACGATGGATTGATTTACTGTAGTTTGCAAACAATATTAGCAGTCTGATCGGTGCACTAAGAATATTGAGATTGACAAAGACATGTGAGCGATAGTGTTTGGCAATCACCTTAAATGCTCTAGCTGATATACTTTGTACATTCCTCTGTGTCCAATGCAGCCTTTCATTACTTAGTGCTGATAAACCTGCATCAATAATGTCAACTCTAGTAAGGCCCAACAGAATAAGATGCAAGATGTAAACCAGGCCAGAGTCTACAATCGCTCCTGCAGCATCTAACCAATTAAAAAAAAAGTAAAGATGCAGACGATGAGCAGCCGACGACAGGAATGGGAAGGTACGCAAAACAATCTGAAGAATCGGTGAACACGGACCAAGCCAAGGGAAAGGGGCAAAAAAGTCGACAGGGAAAAGGAGAAGATGCACCTGGATCCTGGAACCTCAGGCTTTGCCGCGTGCCCTTACTCCGTTGTTCTCCAACTCGACGACGCATCTCTTCCAGAAACCTCCGCGTTGTGGAATAGCCTCTGGATACGCTTATGAGATATGCGAAGATGAAGCCATGGTCGAATCATCCCTTTGAGACATCCTCGCTACGAATTACTTCTATAAAGGCTATGAGTGCACCCGCATGATGCCCCCGGTTGCCCCTCCAAACCTGTCTCGTGCGTCCGATCTGAAAAAGTGCCCCCGTGTTTCACCTGGGACCGTTAGATGCGGTAAAAACTTTTTTCACTTTTCTCTCTTGGGGCACCGTGAATGACGACCGGGTCCGGATATTTGTGGGGTCGTCCTCTCTGTGTCAGCGAAACATGCCCGTCTGCGCTGCGTCTCTCAGTTTCGCCCGCCTGGTGTGTGAGACAAAACCAGCGTCGCGTGCGGTGAAAGTGAAACCCTAACCCCTCCCAGGTCCCCCACTGCCGCCGCCTCTCTCCTCTCGCTCCCGCTCCGCGCCCTCACCTCTGCTCCGCCCAGGAGGAACTCGTGGAGAAGGAGCAGCGGGGTAAGCGGCCTCGGCTCTCTACGCGGCGACCGGACGGCCGCGATAGCGGGTCAGCGGAGGCGCTGCAGGAGCGCGTCCTAGAGGAGGGAGGCGGTGCGGACGACCACGAGGTGGTGTTGAGCAGCCAGGACGCGCGCGCCCGCCCGTCGGTCGTCCCTCGTCGTTGGCCTCTCGCGGCCGCGAGCCATGCCGGTGGCTTTATGCCAAGGTGAGCATCTCCCAATCCTCTCGCGTCCTTCTCCCAAGCCTCCTCCCCTTTTCGAGGGCTCAAATCATCGATCGACATGGCACTGCCAGGCTGCTCCAAGGCTGAGGTCGCCGTCATCCCCAACACGACTCCTGTACGCCATGGTTCTGGATCGGGCGTTCGCGGGAGAGCAGTGACCAGTTGAAACCTGACCTTATCTTAATCCCCTTTTCTATGGCAGATTTATCTCAGGTTTGGCCTTTTTAGTTGGTGATGTGCTTGCACTCGTGAGTCCTGTGTATTATTTGCTACCTCTGAAGTATTCTCCACCAAATCCTTGTCCTCTTTTTCAGTAGAAATTAAATAGTTGCATCTTTGTCATTTATTTACACACATGAGGCTGCATCCCATAGTTGTCCAACAACTAAAAATAATTTTCCTGCACACAGCCAAGTGCACAGATTTGCTTATGCTAAAATTTTCTTATATAATATTAACTTGCTTATCTGACCGAATGTGTTTACCAAGAAAACTTGACAACAGAGCAGTCTTTAGAGTGCTTTGTGTTGGATTTCGAGTAGCTGTTTTCAGGTTGGCAAATTAATTTCCCTACCTTCTGCACAATTTCTTCAATTCACCATGAGTACTTACGCTTCAAGCTTAACTTGATTGGCCCTTGCTCTTAAACGTCTAGCATTAAAGCTTGGAGAACAGTGGTGGCTGTTGGCAAGACAAGGCGGCTAACGTCACTGCTTGCAAGGTACCTTTTGTGATTTTATTTTTGTCTGTTTATTTTTTCCCCTTTCATGATTAGCTTATGCATTCTGTACTTGCCTGGTGGTTATGTAGGACACTCTACATGGAAAAGTCTGTGAATCTCCAGTTGTGAAAGGTGTCAAATTCGTTGGTGATGGCTACACTCACTATGAAGGTATACTACCAGGAGCTGGGAGAATGTTTATTTGCTTGTTGTTCTTTTCCAATTTCTTTTCACTATTTATGTAGAAGCTTCATCAAACCATATATGAGGACGTGAGAGCCTGATTATAAGCTCAAATGCTAACATATGGTGTTTTTTAGCTCCGAGGTCTGGGTTGTGTTAGATTAACAATGGTGGCTGTTGGAAACAGTTCAAGAATGACAGGAACTACTTTGCTTGTGTTGTTAGTTATTAGTAAGGAGTTTAATTTCCATACTCGTGTTTAATGTGCTATCAGAATGTAAACGCATATTAATGGAGTGAAATACCTATAGGTTGACGGCTGTAAGTGCCAAGATGGGTTCAGAGGCGATGGTGTTCAATAAATGTGAAAGTAAGACTCAATAACTGATCTTCTTTTGGCAAATGGAAGTGCAGATGCTACTTATAACTTGCAAGCTTCAGTTTGAACTAGCTTGCTCGCTTCAGTTTGAACTAGCTTGCAAGCTTTATCGATTCATGTTAATTAATTGCTTCTAAGCATACTCTGTCAGTAAACTATAACCTTTATATCAGAGTTTCTACTTGTATATTGCAGCCTCCATGTAAGAGTTACTTATTTGTTCTTTGGATCTTTCTCCAATTTTTACAGGATTGCTGCTTAATTCCGGAGTCCCCATTTTATACGGATGGAGAAGGGGGCTATATAGAAGGAGGCTGAAAGAGAAGAGGCGTGTGGTTATTGTTTCTGCCGAGGGAGCAGGCCAGCATATTATTGCCAAAAGCATACTCTCTTCAGAGCAGCAAGATGTATCTGGAAATAAGCTGCTTCTTCATACTGCTCTTTGGTTGACTCACAAGATTAAGGTGCATATACTACATACCAACCTTTCTGTGCTACAGGACTCGTTTTAGGTTCTACATGACATAATTAATTGTTGGAATTTGTTAGAAACTGTGTTGCCTTGTGTGTTGCTTGGACTATTCAAGGAGTAATGAGTTTACATACTGATTTCATATATGCATTATAGGATATCCCTAGGAGCAAAAAGGTGGACATGATCATTAAATACTATGTGCTTGCCTATAGCCTTTTCTTATGTAAACGTTTTTGTTTTCCCTTCCGCAGGTGGGAGATACTAGCCTATGAACTACATGGCAGCTAACTGTCTTGCTTGGACTGAATTCTCACTGGAAGGCACCCACAACAGTATCTATGGTTTGTCATGAATCGGTTTTAGTTCTCCAGAAACATTTGATGGTCAATATAATAATTATTCGCTATCTACGATGTAGGTTTGTCAAGCATAATGATAATCAGTTTCATGCTCCGCTCGCTGGAGAGGAAACAGGCAGCGGCAAGGTTATGCTTCTCTCTCGATCCCTTTCTTTTTGCAGGCCACCACCTCGCCCACTTGGATGCCATGATAATGCAGGTTTGTCACTTAGAGATGTGGTTCAGCATTGTAGGAGGGCAAAATTAGACTACCATTACACTGAATCTTACTAGAAGCATCTTATAGCCGAAAAGCTGCAGGGTTTAATCATTCAGGTTAAGACACCTTGGCTTATAGCTTCCATTTAGATTTGGCAGGCCTGCCATGAATTTTTGGTACCATTTCACTAACCAAGATTTCTTATATGTTAGGTATATCATAGCTTTCAAATGTTTGGTAGTTACACTTTCACTTATACCATTGTCAACCAGTTTAATCTCTTATAGACTGTTTGACCCTCAATCAATCTGGCATTGGTTATCTTACTGCCACTAGGCCTTCAATTAGTAGTTTGGAAATGGGAAAGAAATGACACATAGGTGCATATGTGCTCCCGTCCTGTGCTATTAATATGTTTCTTCATCGTACCTTTGCTCTTGTAGGAGACTGTGAACTGAATCTATTCTCAGATAGTTTCTCTCATGGACATGCCTATTCACCTGCTTTTCTGGTCGTGGCTCACTATTTGCTCCTGTAGGAGACTGAGGACGGTTGGTGCCCAGAAAGAGGTCATGTATCGGTCGATGGAGCAGGTTTTGGGAGATAGATTAGCCGTTGTCGTCATCTGAGGGATGTCCAGCAACAGAGTTATAATGGCACAGCTTTGGGACACAGTTGAAGCTATATTGGCTACAGAACTCACATAAGAGTTCGGTCCTACTATTACACAAGCTATACTGGCTACAGTAAGAGTTTGGACACAGTTGTATTCATATAATTGATGTGTCGAAGGCCGGAGACTATATTGGCTCTCTATCTTAGCAGATGTAATTCTTCAAACTAATGTTGTATATCTTCTCTGCTGGTGTCCAAAAACTGTAAATACTTAGGTTCGAATATGGCTCATGATCAGTAACTTACTAGCTGGTCCTTCGCATTTGCGCCTCTCTCATTCTCTCATGTTTCTGGACTTATTTATAGTAGCATCGAGTAAAATAGGAAATGTAACTATGTTTGTACATTCTCTGATTTGGTGATGTTTGGGTTGCATATTCATTTTGTTATGTAAGAAAACGATCAGTATCAATAGGAAAGTGGTAGCACATAATTACCCTTCACAAAAAATAAAACATTCATCAGAATATACACATTTCAATTGACAGTTCCAGAAATAGTGAAAACTTAGTGCATGGCTTCTTTGAAAAATCTGACCTTGCTCCAAGTCTCCAATTGAGTACTGTCTGGCCCTCTTGCGCCTGATTCATCTCAATGCTTAAACCATTGACTTTATAGTTCATACATGTGCTTATTGCCAATTGCAATTTGTTTGTTTTGTCATCCGTATTTATATTTTAGCCGGCCAACATGATTAACGCATTGGCTCCTTGCGTGTTTGGACATAGTGCTTAGATAATGGTTGATGGATTCCTGTATTGCATTGAGGAGCCGTCGAAATCCTAACATGCAACCTCCATAGTCCTGATGGGTATCCAGATCCTGCACGGACAACAATATAATGCAAGAACATAAAAATTATGGCTAAAATACAATCTCACTTTCGGTATTTGCGCCTGCGGCGCAACGGGTCATCTAGTTACTCTTATAAAGGCTACTACCTTACCCGGCTCCTGAGAGCAGTTGCCCCTTGAGCTCCATCGTGGTCCGTTCGATTGTTTGACAACACCCAAACAGTAGTTTCTTTCCCCTCCGCGATTCACCACAGCCGTTGGATGTGTAATTTGTTTTTTCACTTTGGGCCTGGCTAGATAGGTCGATGACAGGTGGGGCTCGATGTGCACGAGTCCACAAATCAGTGGCCGAAACCATCTCTTCCCGCGTCTCACTCCTTTTGCTCGCGCCCGTAGCGAGACAAAACCCGCGCCCGGGGTCAAACCCTATCCAATCCCCGCTCGTCTCTCCTCCGGTCCTCCCCCAATCTCCTTCCTCTCAGCCGCCTCCCTCGTCCGCCCACTGCCGCCGCCTCTTCCTCTCGCTCCCGCTCCTCGCCCTCACCTCCGCTCTGCCCGGGAGGAGCTAGTGGAGAAGGAGCAGCGGGGTAGGTTTCGCATCGACGAGCTCGACTCCCTGCGTGGCGACCTGACGTCCGTGGTGGCGGGTCGACGGAGGCGCTCCAGGAGCGCATCCTGGAGGAGGGCGGCGGCGCGGAGGACTACGAGCAGGGGTTGCAGCGGCCAGGACGCGCGCCCGCCTGTCGCTCGACCCTCGTGATTGGTTCAGGGTGAAAAACCTAGCCAGAATCTGCTCCCCAATCCCCATCTCTCTTCCCATGTGAGCCGCCGCCGGAGGAGGCTGTGGGTGCTCTGGAGCCAACCAAGACGTAGAAGACTAGGTGCACGCGTCGAACGACGGCAAGTACGGCTGAGATGCCAAGGTGAGCTCCTCCCAGTCCTCTCTCTCAGCTTGTGCCTCTCTTTAACCAACCTCGTTCGCAATGGGGCATGACCTAGAGGAGGAACTGCAGCCATGAGAGGCTCGGTCCTCCTGTGTGGAGGTGCCCATCCGAAACCCCTTTTGACCTTATCCCGGAGGAGGGCGGCGACGCGGACGGAGCCGGGCGTGGCGACCGTGGTGCCGAGCAGGAGGAGGAGGCGCTGCAGGAGCTCGCTCCCAAGCTAGGGTTGCAGCTGTCGGGGATTGGAGAGTGCAGAAGAAGGCGGCTCGACTGCAGCTTTCTTCTCCTCGTGCTGATGCTGCTCAAAACTGCATCTGGATAGAGAGCAGAGACCCACACGACCAGTGCATCCGTATATATGCAGAGAGATTGGAGCCATCACCTTTTAGTCAATATCCACATATATATTTGGATGTGTAGTACCTATTTTTTTTATTTTTCTGGTCATATACTCCATATATATATGCATAGTTGGAGTTCTGAATTTATTTAGTGTTAAAACTTAAAACTGCTGATGTTGGTGATGATCTGTTGTTGTTTTTTGCAGCTTTGACATGAATTTGAGAAAGGAGAAGAGTAACAGGAAGGTCATTTTTGGAGCTTTGACATGGATTTTGCCATTACTCTAAAACTGATGTGTTGGAGGTAGCATGCTACCAATCCTCCATGGCTACCAATCCTTGGGTTGAATGATCTTCCTTGCAAAGGTGAACTGCTACCAATCCTCTCTCTCTCTCTCTGGTTTGTCGTGTGCTCTGGTTAACGTGATAAAATCTTATTACATTTTTCTATAATGCATATGAAGGATTTAGTTTGACTGTATTTATTTTCATCTCCATGGTAGTCCAGTGGCAAGCTGAGCTAATCTTATTCTATTTCTGAACTCCCAGGTCAACAAGCATCTCCCTTCAATAAAATTTGATGAGTAGGCATTTGTTTCATCGTGTCGTACCCTGGTGAGCTCGCTCTCTACACCTCGTTAGTTCTGTCTTTGAGTTTACATTCGCAGGCATTTGCAATCGGATTATATTATTTCGTGATGTGAAAATGTTTATAATAATAGATAAAAGGGACTGTGAGTAACAGTTGCTTTATCTGCTATTTCTTGGCCTAATCATCTAAAAGAATGATTCCTGCTGCAGTTCAATTTGTGTTGTTGAAAAATAAATATTTCAACAAAGCGATTGGATGAAATGTTATGAAATCACCACCTGTTGTAATTTCTTAATCTTGAAATATTTTAGCATTCACTCGTGCTATTTACAAATCTTCCCCAATAGCCAAATTCTTATTCTTGCTATATATGATGATTGTTAGAAGATGCTTATTTTTTCTGCCATATCTACCATGCCAACAGTAGTATCTGTTTAGATCAGAAGTGCAAAGAGTTCAGGAGCTCTTACTGCTACTCTTGTTTTGTAATCAACACCATGACCTGTAAATTTCACGTATCGGTAAATGAAATAATGATGGGTGCTGTGCCATATCTACCATGCCAGTTTAGATCAGAAGTGCAAAGAGTTTATGAGCTCTTACCGCTGCTCTTGTTTTGTAATCAACACCATGACCTGTAAATTTCACGTATCGGTTCATAGTTTGAATCAGTTCATAGTTTGAATCAGTTCATAGTTTGAACAATTATGTTAGTTTCAAATAAATATGCTGCTTATGTGACAGATTTTTTTTGAACTCCTTTTCATGTGTGTTTCGGTATTTCTACTTAAAACTACTACTCTGGCAGCTCCATTCATAGTGCCTCTGGTTCACTGTGCAGGGTGCCCAACAGTCATGCGACAGGGAACGAATTCATCGAGGCAGAACCAACGCTAACCGCGGACGGATGGCAAGGGCGCAGCCAGCCGTAGAGATCGAGGACACTAACCTCGGCTGCCGGGTCGCTGCGAGCCTCCGTACATGTTGGCCTCCAATGCCTAGGTGAAGGTCCTAAGTCCAGAGCTAGCTTCTACTTTTTTTTCTGCATCTCGAGATCTGTAATCATCTCCACCTTACAACTTCCACGTTTTTGTGCATATATTAGAATCCTGAACCCCAGGATCCCATTTATCTTGCTGTTGTAACCAATACATCAGATTGTTTTAGTTTCCAAGATTATTTATCATGATCATGTTTCCTTGCTATTATAGGTGCTTGCTTCCTCTAACCTGAATCCTATTTTTAATTCAAGTTTTCTGAATTTTCCCATGGTCCAGTTCACATATCATTACTATGTACATGAAAAATGTTATAAATAGTACCGAGATGAAATTCTTCGGTTCATGTGAATGAGTATACTCACTTGGGAGTAGCTTATATTATGGCTTATGCTGTTTAGTTCAACAGTATCGACGCTATTTTCGTTCAATATCTTGCTACGTTCGATGACTTTTGGACTTATGGTTTATTAGAATTAGCTACAGATAGTCTACTCTGCTGCTACTGTTGTTGCTCTGCTGCTGCTCTTGCATCTGCTGCTCAGTTGGAGTACATGACCATAGTAATAACCTGACAAAAAGGAAAATTATTTTAGCAAATTACATCATGTGCATCTGGTACTGTAAATATTGTGTGGATCGGGTAGTGTAAATACTGTGTGCATCTGTATGCTCTATCTACTGGTACTGCCACACAAATTATTTAACTTGACTATTATATTTCAAATCATGGATAGATATCAAGAGTGAATAGAGCTGTTGTTTAGATCAATCTGGTTTTTTTTTTTCATGTGCAGAGTTTGCAATAACTTGCAGGTGGTGTTGACATTAGAGTGTTGTTTAGCTGAAGCTGCTATCTGTTTTTCATGTCCACAGTTTGCAAGCTTCTATCTGGATTAAGGGAAAGTGAGGGTGAGAAGAGTAAGCTGTATTAGGACTTTTAACCAGACGTATCTAAAGGTATATGTGCTGCTATCAATATATAAGCTGTATCTCAATCTGGAGTAGGACTTTAACTAGATGGATAATTTCTCACTAGGCTGTGCCACCAGATGGAGAATAGCTATTGATAAAATATAGTATGGAAATGAAAAAAATGAATCATTTCAAACTTGAAAAATGGCTAAAAATTCTGTTTGTGTACTCTGTTGATTTGTCACATGATTATGCGATAGTTTTTGTCTCATCCCTTTAGATTAGTGTGGTCCTAATAACAATTGAAATTACCTGTTCACTACTTTCCTGTATTTGAACTGTCAAGTTACATTGCATTTTTTGATAATGGTTTGATTGGATTATTCGAAGATTACTGCTTTCTTTTGTTCATGCTTGATGTCATTTTCAGCCATATCTTGCTAAAAATATACAAATGAAGATGTATCATTTGGTTCTTGAAATCTTGATTGATTGGTTTGGATGCTGAGCAAGTTCATGAGAGAAGTTGATAAAGCTTACCCAGTCAACCACGATGTTCAAGATGGATCCGGTAATACGATTGTGCACGAATAGATGCTCACATGGCGTGAGTGAGGCAGTGGCACCGCGCGGCTGTCCCAGTTGATTAAGAGCCATCTAGCAGCATATTATGAAGGATTTACAGCCTGCTCAGGGGTGGAGCGGAAGCCCATGGATATCTCTTGCTGTGTAGGGAATAAAAATCGTGCAGGCAACTTTTTTTTCACAACCCATGTCTCCTGTGGTTGCCGCTGTTACACATAATACTTGTGTCTTCAGTTTGTTGCTTTCTCAGGTTCTTACCACTAGAAGCATTATTGTTGTAGACATATTGATTATGCCACCGTCTTTGTCTGCCTTTCTAGCTGAAGATAGCAAGTCTGATTGGACTGAATTCTAGATTTGTAGCACTTGTTCCTTGTGAGGAAAATAGCATATCGTTAACATCCTAAAATGACAACACAATGTTCTTCTGAAAAAACTAGCAAGTACTCCATTGGTCATCAGTTGTGGTATGCTATTTCTGCATTTGCATTCCTGGTTTATGATGCTAAGATAAGAGACGTAAACATCAGTTTTATATCTTGCTTGCATCAATAAAATGACATGCCTTCTTACGATCCTTGGGTAAATGAATTGCAGTTGTTCTTGTTTTCCTGTTTTTTAGGAGAGAAGAAAGACCAACCGGAAACGATTATTTCTGTTTAGGTACATAACTTCCGGTATCAAATGATAACAGTGCTTCATACAAATTAGTATGGGTTTTTATATGGTATAAGTTAAATGAATGTAAATAGAATTAATTAGTTTTCACCGACGAATAAAGCATGTGGCAACAATGTGGTAGTTGCATCCGGCGGTTGCGCAGTCGCGCAACGGGTCATCTAGTCTGAACAATAGGAAGCGGGGAGCGGGAGGTCACAAGTGAGCCGCGTCACCGGCGATGGAGTCTCTTCTCGAGATGGCCAAGCGGCGGCTTGGGAAGCGGAGAGAGAGGGCTAGGTTTTAGGTAGGCGGGGAGCGGAACTGCCGCGTGTGGGCGTGCATCCGTGGCCCCGTCTTATGGAGGTGTTGTGCGGTTAAAGAAAACCTAATCGGTCCTGCTTAGTGGACTGGGCTCGTATGCTTTACAAACAACAGAAGAAACTGATGTTGCTTACAACGCATACATGTGTATCTATGATAAATTATTTGCAATAGATATTTATGTCGTTGCTAGATATGTATTGCTATACGGGGTATCTTGTTGTAGTGAATTCCCAGTAAAATATGAAAAATCACGCGGTGAGCAGAAGATGCTGAGAACTGGAAAAAAAAACCTTAAATATGCATCAACTAAAACTAAATGTGTCGGAGAACTGTCCCAGGAACTGGATGTGTCTCACAAGGATTGAGTAAGGGGCTGAACACGGAATCAAACAACCCTCAACGTGCCACGGCGACGGTGCTCGCCTGAATCGTCGCGGGGAGGCACTGCAGAGAGGAACACACGGTATTACCCAGGTTCAGGGCCCTCTAGGTGAGGTAAAACCCCTACGTCCTGCTTAGATTGTATTGCACTTGCTTGGAGAGGTTTTAGTACAGAGCGAGCTTGGCGAGCTCAAGGTGGCTACAATGGCTAACCCTAGAACCGGAGAAGAACCGAACCAGCTTTCCACTAGGGTTGAACAAAGATTGAACCCCTTTGCCCGAACGCGCTCCCCCTCCTTTTATAGGTGTCTCGGACCTCTTCCCCCAAATATCTTGGCGGGAAGGGTTACCACATGGCGACGAAGGAGGAGGTGCGGTGCACAATAAAGGTAGAGTCCACCATAAAGGTAAAGTCCATGGACGCGGTCCACGGCAGGGGCGGTGTCACCAAAGCTGGAAAAGCCACCGTCCAACCAGGACGGTGGGCTGGCGCTGCGGAGGTGGGATGGGTCCCACGGTGACGTCGCCCTTGGAGGGTAGCTGCAGACGGCTCCCTTATCACCAAAGTGGCAATCCTTGGGGCTCCTTTGCTTGATGCAGCTTTGTTGACTCCTTTATACATAAGAACGGCAACTGTGGCGCTGCGTCACCGCGCGCTGGCGCGGTCGTCACTCTGCGGAGGGTGCAGAGCCCATGTGCGCTCTGCCACGGAGGCAGAGCTAGCTTCGTGAGGAAGGAACCCCGCGAGGCAAGAGGTCTCGCTGAGCCTTTCGGCTTGGTCCTTAGCAGAATTTGCAGGTGGCATCCGAGATGCCCTCTCGAGGAGAGGTCCCTCTCCGAGGAAAAAACCCTTGGCGAGGAGGAGAGGTCCCTCGCGAGGGAAAAAAATTCCCGCGAGGCTCGCCAGGCTTGGAGAGCCTGGTCTTTAGCGAAATCTTCTGAAGAATGTTGTGGGCCCTGGCAGGCCGGCCCGTGGTACCCTGGTTTCCACTGTGCCGACAGTAGCCCCCGGGCCCGCGATGGGCACGCCGAAGCCCAAGGATGGAGGCGAAGCGTCGAGGGCCCAACGATGCCTGCCTGGGCCGTGACACGTGGGGCGCAGCGGTGGCGCCCGAGGCCACGATCTCCTCGTCTTCAACGGGCGACCCGGTGGGGCCCGCCACGTCCTTGATTTTTGTCCAATAAAGCCTGCGTGTGCAGCCAGCGCCCGTCACTTCTCCCATAACTCCTCCGCAGGAAGGGGCGGGAAGCGCTCCTGAGGAGCGGGAGGTGGAGGTGCCTACGGAGCCGACAGACTCCGGGGCTGGGGGCGGGAGGACGCCCAGCCCCCAGAAGGCACCTGATGCGGGCGGCGAAGGAGGCGCCCACACGAGCCCCCAGGCTGCACCAGATGGGGCCGTGAGCCCGAGGCAGGGGGCCTCGGGCGCCTCGCTGAGGATCGAGGCCTCTGCACCCCGCAGCAGTGTAGGGACCTTGGTGCTGCGGGAGCCGCGGCGCCATGCGGTTCGTCGCCAAGTCGTCCTCGGCCAGGCGCGGCGGACGCTCGATGAGCTGGAGGCGCAGCTCGCCGAAGAGGAACTCGCCAGGGCGGAGGAGCGGGCGAGACTCGACGAGGGCTGGGCCCTCCTCCGCGAGAGCGTGGAGAGTTGCCGCCGGCAGGACGCGGCGGCCCTGGCAGCACGCTGGGAGGCCATGCGTTTCGCCGAAGAGACCCGCGACAGCGTGAAGCGGGAGGCGGCGGAGACCATGGAGCAGCTGGATGCCGCGCGGGAGGTGCTCGAGGCGGAGACCGCCTCCAAGCAACAGGAGGTTTGAAAGGACATCTCTTGCCTAAATAAGTTTTGTGTGTTTGATAACAACATGAGTGACATCTCATTGTGTGCTAAGTGTGATAGGTACATTTAACAAGTCAAGACGGAAGAGAATCATCCAAAAAGGGTTAAGACAAGCGAAGACGGAGCAAGTAAATCCTTTGATTTGTTGGTCCGGAATTCATCCGGATTGGTCCGGAATATTCCGGATGGTCCGGAATATTCCAGACTCAGTCCGAACAAATTCCGAGGTGACCTCAAAATGGTTCTGTTAGGGTTTCGGATTTCACCCGGAATCGTCCGGAAATTTCCGGATGACCCGGAATGGATCCGGATTATTCCGGATCTATTCCGGATGGTCCGGACTGGATCCGGAATATTCCGGGTCATTCCGGACGACCAGTTTCGGGCTGAAATGGCTAGTTTTTGGAGGACCTATATAAGGGCATCTCTTCTTCCTCAAGAGCTACCACGACCAAAAGAAGAACACCGCCATTGTTTGAAAGCTTCAAATCAATAGATCTCCCTCTCTAGCCACTCAATCACCTAGCCCTTTGGGGATTTGAGAGAGGAGACCTAGTTCTACACTTCAACCAAACCGATTTGATTTCCCCCTTGATTTGTGAGAGGGGGCTTGCTACTCTTGGTGTTCATTGGAACTCTAAGAGGTTGTGGTCCTTCGGAGCTTTGGGAGCTACGAAGACTTTGCCGGGAGCCACCAATTGAGTTGTGGTGCGTGCCCCGGCCTTGAGCATCGAGTCTTGGTGGCTCGGTGCATTTGGTGGAGACCCTCCAACTTGTGGAGTGTGCTTCATCCTTGTAAAGGTTCTAGTTGTCAACCTCAACGGCAACATAGTGACAAGTGCCTCGCCACATCGGTGGTAAGTCACAACGGAGATACGGTGTGCCATATCAAGGCTACCCGGTGTTTCACTTTGGTGAACACCGCGCCGCTCCAACGGAGATTAGCTTCCATTGGGAAGCGAACTTCGGGATAAATCTTCGTGTTATCTTGTTGTTTGCCTTTTCACTTACCTTTACTTGTTATCACTAGCTTGCTATATCTATATCTTGTGCTAGTGAACTTTTGCTCATCATATAAGTTTGTTCACCTAGTTGCATATTCTAGATAACTTATATTTGAGCAATATCCTTTTAAAATGAAAAAGAAGTAAAATTTGTAGTTAACCTATTCACCCCCCCCCCTCTAGTTAACCTCATCGATCCTTTCAATTGGTATCAGAGCCTCGTCTCTTTATTAAAGGCTTCACCGCCTAAAGAGGAGGATGGGGGATCCCACTCCCATGGAATTGCTTCAAAAACAAGTCGAGTCCATGGGGGAAAGATCCGATAAGAGGATGGATAGGTTAGAGGAACTAATAATGAAACTTGCCTCTACATCTAGCAATGCAAATAAAAGTCCCTCTCTAGATGAAAATGGTAATCCCATATCTCATTCAAAAGAAAGTGACGAACACTCATCTAGAAATGAAAACCCAAATCAATTTGGACATATTTACAACAATGCTCTTAATGTTCAACATCCACATGTGAACAATCATGGTAATCCACCTTTAGTAGATATGGCCCGTTTTACTAATTGGAAAGCTTCTATGAAATCTTATGTGTGTAGCTCTTCAATGCAAATATGGAGAATCATTGAGAGGGGATACTATCCTAAGGACATCAATAATTTGACCTCAAGTGAGATCATTGATGAACAACTCAATGCACATGCTATGCACATGCTCGAGAAGTCAATGGTCAATGAAGGTGTTGAGCACAGCCGGTCTCTCCCAAACACCAAGGAAGCTTGGGAGTATCTACTTGCCATGTATGATGGCAATGTGAGCATGCAACGCTCAAAGAAAACACTTCTTCATCGGCAAGTTGATCACTTCATCATGAAGGATGGAGAAGTTCCGGAGGATGTATATCGAAGACTCGAGGCTCTTGTTGTGGACATGAAGGATGTTGGATTCAAGGATTGCGATGATGATTGGTTCAAGGGAAAATTTCTTCAAACCTTGATTCCATACAATGAGAACATGGTAATGAATGTTCAAGCAAGAGCGGACTACATGGAACTAACTCCCAATGATGTTTTGGGCACCTTTGTCACCATGAATATGATGAAGAAATCCTCGGAAGATGTTCTAGCTCGTGTGAATGGAATGAAGAAAGTATCTCTTGCCTTGAAGGCAACATCCTATGATGAGGACGAATCAAGTGATGAAGGTGGATCCACCTATGTGCCATCCGAGAAGGAAAAGAGGGTGTCATGCAATGAGTGCTTGGTGCTTGCCAACCATAATTGGTGGAAGAAAGGGGATTTTAGATCAAGTGCAACAAAGAACAAGGGGAGAGAAGGCCCAAGTATGAAGAAGGCAAGAACTTGCTTCAATTGTGGAGATAGTGAACACTTCGTTGCGGATTGCCCGTACAAGAATAGAGTCGAGAATAAAGGACAGCTCATCAAGAAGACCAACTTTGTTCCCAAGAAGAAGAACTTCATGAAGAAGGTAACTAAAAGAGCAATGGTGAAAAATGAGCAAGAATATATATCCGGAGGTGAAGAAAGTGAAGATGAAGAAGAACAAGTCGGCATGGCGGCAATGGCAATTGGGGTTATTCCCTCTTCTTTGGACTCTCTCTTTTCAAGACCGAATGACATGAAAGGTCCAACCAAACACAAGTGCCTTATGGCCAAGGGTACATCTCCAAAGGTAACTCACTCACTAAAACCCTCAATTTCCTCTACTCCATCATTGTTAAATTGTGTTGAGGAACTTGATGATGAGAATGCTAATAATCTTTCAAAAGTCATGAGATCACTTGAAAGTGAAAATAAAATTGCATTTGATGCCTTCATGACTCAACTTGGTAATGCATATGGTCTCATAGAAGAACATGAAGAAAGAATATGTGAACTTGAGGGTTTCGCTCGTGATGATGCTAATAGGATAGCGGAGCTTGAGGAAGCCCTAGATAATGCACTATGCCTTAAAGATTCTATTGAGGAAATCTCCACTTTAGATATATCTAAAATGATGGGTGACCGAGATCATGCACTATGTAAGCTTAAGGAATTCATGGATGAAAATGATAACATTATGAATGGTCACAATGAACTACTTAAGGATTTTGAGCATCTTGAGAAAGCTCACATGGCACTCTCAAGAGAGCTCAGGGTTCTTAAGGAGTCACATGACAACTCTCAAAGTAAGGATGTGAATGAAAATGCTTGTGCCACTAACCCTTTGTGTGTCAAAGCATCTCTCATATTGGAGAACAATAGGTTGAAGGCTCAACTTGAGAAAGGACTAGTGTCTTGCATCCAAGGAGAAAAGAACCTCAATAATCTTTTGAGAAATCAAAGGAGAGTTGTGGGTAAGGAAGGACTTGGATTTGGAGTCACATCCAAGAAGACCAATGAGAAGAAGAAACCAACTCCCTCCACTAATGCTATTGTTTTTGTGAAGGAGGGGGAGTTGGCTAATGATGAAGATGAATTTGATATCCTTGCTAAGAGCATTGCTCCTAAGAACACATCTTCTCACAACAATTTTGCGGGAAAGTATAACCCATCATATGTGCTTTTGAAATCTAATGATGGACATGTTTATGCAAAATATGTTGGAACTTCATATGATAGTGATTATCATGCTTCTATTTGGGTTCCCAAGACCCTTGTGACTAACAAGAAAGGACCCATCAAAACATGGGTACCTAAATCGAGGAATTAACTCTTTGTAGGTATGTGCTTCCGGAGGATCATCATGGCTTATTGATAGCGGTTGCTCCGCACATATGACCGGAAGCAAAGAAGTGCTAAGTGACTTAATGCATCAACTTCTCAAGGTATCTCATGTCACGATTGGTGATGGTTCAGAACTCAAGGTATTGGGGCATGGCAAGGTGGTCATTTCTCCGGACACGTCCATTGAGAAAGTCCTCCTTGTTGAGTCCCTTGGTTATAATTTACTTTCCGTTTTGCAACTTTGCGAGTGCAACTTTACTTTTGTGTTTGGACGGTATCATGTGCTGATTCTTCACATAATTTCTCTTAAAGTAGCCTTTGTTGGATTTGTGGAAAACCGTATGTACGTAGTGGATTTCTCGAAAGAAACTACACATATTGCCACAAGTCTAATGGCTAAATCCGACGTGGGTTGGCTTTGGCATCGCCGGTTGGGCCACGTCGGTATGAGAAACTTGCAAACACTTGTGAAGGGTGAGCATGTGGAAGGACTAACAAAAGTGAATTTTTCCAAAAATCGTCCTTGCAACTCCTGTGTTGCCGGAAAGATGCATGAGAAGAACCATCCCAAAGTAACAACAATCAATACAACGAGGCCCTTCAAACTCATTCATATGGATTTGTTTGGGCCTCCTACTTATGAAAGCCTTGGTGGCAAGAAATATTGCTTGGTGATTGTTGATGATTATACAAGATACACTTGGACTTTCTACATCAAGAAGAAGAGTGAAACTCAAAGGGAATTCATTGATTGGGCCACCCAAGTACAACGCCAATATGACACAACCATTTTGGCCATAAGAAGTGACGATGGAACCGAGTTCAAGAATTACACCATGGATGAATTCTTGAGTGATGAGGGCATTAAACACCAATATTCCGCTGCGTATACCCCTCAACAAAATGGTGTTGCGGAAAGAAAGAACCGTACACTTATTGATATGGCAAGAACTATGATGGCCGAATTCAAGTCTCCATATAATTTTTGGGCCGAAGCCATCAACACTGCTTGTCATCTAACCAACTGGCTCTATCTCCGCCCATTCACTAACAAGACTCCTTATGAACTTCTTGTTGGTAAAAAGCCCAACCTCTCGTATATTAAAGTTTTTGGTTGCAAATGTCAAGTTTACATTAAAGGTTCTAAATTGCCTAAGTTTGGGCCTAGAACTTTTGAAGGCATTTTTTTTTGTTACGCCAAGGATTCCCACACTTATAGAGTCTTCAACATATCCACCGGGTGTGTTGAAGAATCTATGAATGTGGTATTCCATGAGGATAATGGCTCCCAAGTGGGGCAAGTTGATCTTGATGATGTAGGTGATGAGCCCTCCTCCATCGCCATAGGAAGAATGGGTATAGGCCCCCTTATACCCATTGAGGAACCCCTTGTGGCAACGGAGTTGGACTCTAGCTCGACGCAAGTGGAGCCCTCTACATCAACCATCGATCAAGCGGCAAACCAAGAATAAGCTCAAGACCTACAAGATGATGCCAACCATCATGATAATGATCAAGATTCACCAAATGATAATAGTGGTCAAGATTTTGGTGATCTCTCACCAAGAACTCCAACCCACTCTCGGATTAATCAAAATCAAGATGAAGGAGATGATGAAGATGCACCTCCTAATGAGAGACCCTCAGATGCTCTTGCTCGTCGAGTGGCTAGCAAGGCTGTGGCATTACATCAAAAATCTCTCTATCAAAAGAACATCATTGGTGGTCTCGGAAGGAGTGTGTCCACTCGGAGTCAACTATTACTCTTTTGTGGCGTCCATGCTCATATATCACATTTGAACCTACCAAGGTGTATGAAGCTCTTGAAGATGAAGATTGCGTTCATGCTATGCACGAAGAGCTCCACAACTTTGAGAGAAACAAAGTATGGTCCCTAGTGGAAAGACCCAAGAACCATAATATGATTGGAACCAAATGGGTGTTCAAGAACAAGCAAGATAATCATGGACAAGTGATTCGCAACAAAGCTCGTTTGGTTGCTCAAGGCTACTCTCAAGTCGAAGGACTTGACTACGGTGAAACTTTCGCTCCCGTAGCTAGACTTGAATCCATTCGTATATTGCTTGCATTTGCTTCTAGCTATAAATTCACGTTATATCAAATGGATGTTAAAAGTGCATTTCTAAATGGTCCACTTAATGAGATGGTATATGTTAAACAACCTCCGGGGTTCGAAGATCCCAAGTGTCCTAATCATGTCTACTTACTCCACAAGGCTTTGTATGGCCTCAAACAAGCCCCATGTGCTTGGTATGATCACTTAAAGGAGTTCCTAGTAGACCGTGGTTTTGCACTTGGGGTAATCGATCCCACACTCTTCACCAAGAGTGTAAATGGAGAATTCTTTGTATGCCAAGTATATGTTGATGACATTATATTTGGTTCTACTAATGTCTCTTTTGTAGAACAATTTGCTAAGCTAATGACAAGCGAATTTGAGATGTCTATGATGGGTGAATTAAAGTTCTTCCTTGGTTTTGAAATTGAGCAATATGACGAAGGAACCTTTATTTGCCAAGCTAAATATACTCAAGACATGCTCAAGAAGTTTGATATGTCAAATGCAAGCTCAGTGAGATTTCCAATGGCAACAAACGTGAATCTAACACTAGATCACGAAGGTATTCCGGTTGACCAAAAGCTTTATCGTTCTATGATTGGTTCTTTGCTTTATCTTTGTGCATCTAGACCGGATATCATGTTTAGTGTGGGTTTGTGTGCAAGATTTCAATCTAACCCTATAGAAAGCCATATGACTGATGTCTAAAGAATTCTTAGGTACTTGGTTGATACCCCCAATCATGGTCTTTGGTATCCTTCAAATACAAGATTTGATCTTGTGGGGTATTCGTATGCGGATTGGGCCGGTGACAAAGTGACTAGGAAATCAACCTCGGGTGCTTGCCAATTTCTTGGTAGGTCACTTGTGTGTTGGTCTTCGAAGAAACAAAACTGCATATCTACCTCCTCCACGGAAGCCGAGTATATTGCTGCCGCAAGTTGTTGTTCACAATTATTATGGATGAGACAATGTCCTGAGGATTTCGGAATTAAGAAAATGACATTGCCTCTTTTATGTGATAATGAAAGTGCTATAAGAATTGCTCACAATCCCGTGCTCCATGGCAAGACAAAGCATATTGAAATACGGTATCATTTTATCCGTGATCATGTGGCCAATGGAGATATCTCTCTTTCATATATCAACACCAAAGATCAACTCGCCGATATATTCACAAAACCACTTGACGAGAAGAGATTCAAGGAGTTGAGGGGACAAATCAATGTCGTATGTGCAAGCAACTTTGTTTGATTACAAATCTTGCATACTCACCTCTCCTAGAAGTGTTATTTGAATTCTAGATATAGGCATGGATTTAGGGGGAGTGTTGTCCTAATTCATTGGACTCTCCCTCCCCCCATTATGTCAATAGCAATGTTTTCATTAATGTCTCAATAATTTTCATAAATGTGCTTAAATGATGAATTTTGATCATAGACCCAAGATACATCTTCGCGGTGCCATATCAAATATACTCATATATAGGGTGGCTACGGCCATCGACATCCTTTGGAAGAAAAGTTGGTTTGTACGATTATCATTTTGGACTTTATATTGTTCGAAACATGCTCCATGTTGTTCACGTTCAATTCGTATTTTTTCCCATTGAGCATGTGTAGAACACTTTATATCTCCTTATCCTGGTTCTATGCTTATACCTAACCCTCCCTTCATTTCTAATCATATGCCATAATTATGTTCTCATCAAATAAGGCTGGCTACTGTGCTTTCGGAATTGGTCCGGATTTTTCCGACCAAATTCCGGACGTCCGGAATTTTTCGGGACAAATCCGATTTTTTTCCGAGGTGACCCCATTTCCTTTCGGGAGGGGTTTCGGAAAAAGTTCGGATTCGTCCGGAAAAATCCGAACGATCCGGAATTTGTCCGGAAAATTCCGGATCTATTCCGAACATCCGGGATCTATCCGGAATATTCCGGATCTATTCCGGAAGAAGGACTCGGGGGCTGATAACCTTTCGGCCGGGGGGGTGAGAAGTTACATTCTCTCTCCCCCCCCGCCCCCATAGTCTCTCCTTCTCCTCCTAGCCGCCTCCCACTCATTGGGGATCACTCCCACCGTCCAAATCACGGAATCTTCGTCAAGAGTGGTCTTGGGCCTCTTTGAAGAGGATCCACCGAAGGAATCTCCTCGGTGACATGGATTCAGGTACCTCTCTTCTTCTCCCTTTAGGGTTCTACATATAGGCTCTAGATTAGATGCTATCCACCTTAGAATCTAGTGTCTCCTCTAGTCAACCTTTCGACATTGTGTAATTTGAAGAAGTTGATATCGAGTCAAAATTTCTTAGAAACTGGCCACACTCGGAATGCATCCGGAATCACCCGGAAAATTCCGACTGGTTCGGAATAATCCGGACGGATCCGGAATTTTCCGAATCTTCCGGAATTTTCCCGTTCATTCCGGAATCATTCCGACTGAAGACAGTTTTTTTTGAAACTTGCACTTCTTCAAATTGCCTTTGTTTCCTTATTCACCTGGCATATGCACTTATCCTATTCTACGCATCTATATCATCTATTCACAGGTGACAGTGATGACCGGCAGAAAAGTTCCTCGTGGTCGTACAACTGACCGACCATCCAGGGAAGTAAGGGCAGGTGAAGGGTCTCGGGGCACCCCTCGTACTCGCTCCCGTGGTCGCACACAGACTGGGGGTCGGGGTCGGGGTGCTCCCGCTGTTGTGGATGAAGTGGAAGAAGAAGAGGTTCCCTATGAGAACATGAAGACTATGAGTCGTAAGGAATGGAAGCTGATTCGTAAAGAAAACCCTTATCGCTTCCGTGAGCGCACATGTGATGCGGATGATCGTTTCTGGACTAAAACACAGATGAAGGCTTGGGATCAGTTTTACATGACTCTTGAGGAAAAGGTAGTGAAGCAGAAGGTGATGGAAAAGGAATACTATCTTGAGAGGAAAGACAATGTGTTTCATCATATTCATGAGACTCTTGAGAAGCTTGGCATTGTTAAGCTTGTTCTCCTATATCAACCCTTTTGCCTGGAGCTGATCTCACAGTTCTATTGTACCGTGCGCTTCAAGGGTGACCGGGTAAGGACCATGACATGGATGTCTGGTAACCAGAAGCTCGGGGGTAACTTGGCTGAATTTGGCGCTGCTTTGGGGTACACATGGATCAACACTCATGGTAATCACGGGTACCATATTCATGATTTCAATGAGTATGCAAAGGAAAGTCTTGCTCACTGCTATCCTGAATCTATTGCAAATCCCAAACTTCCTTTCATTAGTGAGATGTACCCCCACTACAATCTCCTTGCTAAGATTTTCCGTGCTAGCATCATGAGCAAGGCCGGTGATGTTTCAGCTGTCAGGGGCTACATGATCAACCTCATGCATCTTTGCAAGCCAAGTAGAGTGAAACAGATTGATGTCATGGACTTCATCTACTGGGAGATCTTTGCAGGGGTCATGGACAAGAGGTCTCCAGCTTTTGCTCCATACATTCAGATTTTCATTAACCATGTCTATGACGGTGATGCCATGGCGGGTCACGATGTCTACAATCCTGAGTACTTCACTCCCTCCCTTATTAAGGGTCCCCAGCTTCCAGAGTTTTCCAAGGGTAAAGGTCCTGCTACAGATGGTCCAAAGAACAGCATCTCTCAGTTCTTCAAGAGCATGTTTGAGACTTGTCGTGATGCTTGTGCATACAGCCATGAGGCTTGTGAGTTGGCCAAAGAGACTCGGCGTATTCAGAACGCTGATCGGAGGGCGACCGGTCTCCTCTCTACACCTGATGGTCCTGAGTTGGCTCCTACTGAGTATGTTGAGCGCCCTATGCCTGAGATTTCCGATGCAGACTTCTACTATCACCCACAGGGGGATATGCCTGAGGAGGAGGAGCAGCCCGACTTTGACCTTGACACCGCAGATGATGAGGAGTCACCTCCCTCGGAGTAGATTCTCATGGGATTTCGTTAGCTATGCTCTTCTCCCTTTTTGGAGTCTTGATGCCAAAGGGGGAGAAGTAGTTTCTATCTAGGATTCCGGGGTACTTACTAGGGGGTTTGCATGGTTTTGGGCACAAGCTTCTTGGTGTTTCATTTGATCTTATAAGCTTGTGTTCGTCTTATCGTTATTTCATTATCATGTACTCATATCTATTGTACTCATATCTATGTGTGGATCTATGACCTTATCTATGTGTGGATCTATAGCATATTACTCTCAATGTCACTTTCAAATGTCATGCCTATCAGTTAAATTATCCTTGTATCATTGAAGTTGTTTTAGTGAGCACATTTTGAAGATATCTAAAATAGAGGGGGGGGCTTGTCTCGATGTGTGCTCACATCGAGGGGGAGCCCGTCTCTATTTTACATATTATATGTAAATCCTTATGTTGTCATCAAACACCAAAAAGGGGGAGATTGAAAGGACATCTCTTGCCTAAATAAGTTTTGTGTGTTTGATAACAACATGAGTGACATCTCATTGTGTGCTAAGTGTGATAGGTACATTTAACAAGTCAAGACGGAAGAGAATCATCCAAAAAAGGGTTAAGACAAGCGAAGACGGTGCAAGTAAATCCTTTGATTTGTTGGTCCGGAATTCATCCGGATTGGTCCGGAATATTCCGGATGGTCCGGAATATTCCGGACTCAGTCCGAACAAATTCCGAGGTGACCTCAAAATGGTTCTGTTAGGGTTTCGGATTTCACCCGGAATCGTCCGGAAATTTCCGGATGACCCGGAATGGATCCGGATTATTCCGGATCTATTGCGGATGGTCCGGACTGGATCCGAAATATTCCGGGTCATTCCGGACGACCAGTTTCGGGCTGAAACGGCTAGTTTTTGGAGGACCTATATAAGGGCATCTCTTCTTCCTCAAGAGCTACCACGACCAAAAGAAGAGCACCGCCATTGTTTGAAAGCTTCAAATCAATAGATCTCCCTCTCTAGCCACTCAATCACCTAGTCCTTTGGGGATTTGAGAGAGGAGACCTAGTTCTACACTTCAACCAAACCGATTTGATTTCTCCCTTGATTTGTGAGAGGGGGCTTGCTACTCTTGGTGTTCATTGGAACTCTAAGAGGTTGTGGTCCTTCGGAGCTTTGGGAGCTACGAAGACTTTGCCGGGAGCCACCAATTGAGTTGTGGTGCGTGCCCCGGCCTTGAGAATCGAGTCTTGGCAGTTCGGTGCATTTGGTGGAGACCCTCCAACTTGTGGAGTGTGCTTCATCCTTGTAAAGGTTCTAGTTGTCAACCTCAACGGCAACATAGTGACAAGTGCCTCGCCACATCGGTGGTAAGTCACAACGGAGATACGGTGTGCCATATCAAGGCTACCCGGTGTTTCACTTTGGTGAACACCGCGCCGCTCCAACGGAGATTAGCTTCCATTGGGAAGCGAACTTCGGGATAAATCTTCGTGTCATCTTGTTGTTTGCCTTTTCACTTACCTTTACTTGTTATCACTAGCTTGCTATATCTATATCTTGTGCTAGTGAACTTTTGCTCATCATATAAGTTTGTTCACCTAGTTGCATATTCTAGATAACTTATATTTGAGCAATATCCTTTTAAAACGAAAAAGAAGTAAAATTTGTAGTTAACCTATTCACCCCCCCCCCTCTAGTTAACCTCATCGATCCTTTCAAGGTTGCGGCCTTGGAGCAAAACTTCATCACGCATTCCAAAACCATGGAGAGCAGTTTGAAGGAGCTCCGCGAGAGGCTGGATGCTCGCGAGGTGCAGCTTACCAAGTGCGAGGCAGAGCTCACACGACGCGAAGGGGAGCTCTCCCCCCGCGAGGAGGAGATGCGTCGGTGCGAGGAGCAGGTCCAGCAGCTTGAGGCGGACCAGGCCACCCGCGAGGAGCAGCTGAAGGCTCGCGAGGGCCGGGTGGCCATGGACGAAGCCACCTACGCCGAGCGCCACGCGAAGGCCAACGCCAGCCTCGCAGAGAAGGAGAAGAAACTGAAGGAGGAGGCCGACGACAGGGTCAAGCTCATCCGCCTAGACCTCGCCAAGGATTATGACGAGAAGGCCAAGAAGCAGGAGGAGCGCTTCAAGGCGAAGCGTAAGGAGCTCCAGGACCGCATCCAGGGGCTCGAGAAGGAGGAGAAGCAGATGGCTTCCCACCTTCAGAGCGCCAAGGAGGCCCAGGCCCGCGCGGAAAAGGAGGTTGCCGCCCTGAAGGAGGATCTGAGCGAGCTCCAGCAGCAGGTGGGGCCGGTCGTGAACCTCGTGGAGCAGGCACGGGACAACGCGCAGGTCGGCCGGACCATGTCGCGCCAACGCCAGTGCATGCTCCACGACCTGGTACTCCGTGCGCGCGTCATTGGGGACGACCTGAGGATCGAGGTCCCCAACTTTGCCGCAGGAGGTAGCGACGACGAGGCCGCGTACACGCTCTTCTTCGAGCAATTCCTTGGAAGGCTTGAAGAGACCGCGAAGGGCTTCGACGAGCGCGTCGTGGAGGAAAGCCGCGATCTCCTCGTCATCGCTACCTGCCGCATCTTCGGCAACCTCGCGAGGCTCCATCCCTCGCTTGACCTCGAGGCCGTGATGGCGCCGGTCGACATCAGCGACAGGGCGCGGAAAGCAGTCGAGGCGTACGCCAAGAAGTTTGACCAAGTCGTGGTCGATGAAGACGAAGGCGACGACGAGGAGGATGCCCTGAAGAAGGAGGCGGAGGCTGCCGTGGACGGAGCGGGCACCTCAGGAGGCGCGACAGCCTGAGCTCCCTCCTATATCTGGACGTGCAGGGGCACGAACTATCTTAGCATTTTATTTGTAATAGCTTAGTAAAGACTTGCTTTAAGCTTTGTTTGAACATGGTTGGTGAATATCCCTCGAGAGGCTTTTGTCTTCCCTTTCATGTCTTTTTCGCTCTACGTCTTAGGATCCTCTCTTAGCGCTACACCACCGCCGCTTCGGTATGTGAGAGACAGGGCTCCACAAGGCCGGGGGTTGCGTGAGGCCTCGAGAGGTAAGAGCTCCCAAGTCGCGATACTTGGGGCTCCCCTTCAACGCGCAAGCAGCCCATGAGGCGCAGGAGAGAGAAAAAGAGGCTCGAGGGACGAAAACCAGCGAAAGGAATTTCAACCAAGTGTTTGGACTTAGCTTCACGAGGCGTTTTGCCTTGGAGAGGGTGTTGGTTCCCTGATGAGGTATTTTCGCCTTGGAGAGGGTGTCGGTTCCCTGGCGCTTGCTTTGGACCTGTTTTCCTGCGTTTTGACGGATAGGCGTATCCACAAGCAATGCATAGCTAGACAACTTCATGCGTGCTCGTAGGTTCCTTCATGTGTGTCTCGCGAGGAGAACAGGCACCAAGGTCCTTGGTGAGTTGACGTGCACGGGAGCCGGCTCATAAGTTCAGAGCTGCTTGGGAGTTGACATGCATGAAAGCTGACCCGTGAGTTCAGAGCTCAGATCTCTTGGGTTTGAGGCGCTGCTGGGATGCTCCCGAGGCACAAGAACCATGTCCAGCCCCCGCTCGCGAGATACACAGGAGGGATCATACGAGCAAGGATGAATCAGCAATAACATAAATGCTTACCAAAGCAACAACATATGCTGGCGCGAAGCGCAAAGGTTCAAAGCAACTTAAAACAGAGGTTCATTACACTGGCGTGGCCAGAAACACAAAATCCGCCATGTCTGGGCATGGGGTTCCACATGGAGTGGCTGACACTCTCGCGACCCGAGGCGACGCATGTAGAGAGAGCTCAGAGAGGGGGCCCCTATGCAGGGGTGGCTTGTAGAGCCTGCGGTCCACCATGGCTGGGCATGGGGATCCACATCGCCAAGGCATGGTGCTTGAAGAAGTCACCTTGCCGAGGCGTGGTGGCTTGGGAGTCTTCTCGAACAGCCCGTGGCAACGTATAGTAGAGAGGGGAGCCCGAATATTTTCCTCGTGGAGGATGCGACTTTGGTCACGACGTTTTTACCGTGGCTGCACGGGGTGGCTGTCACGGAGAGGAAGCCTTGACGTTTTTACCGTGGCTGCACGGGGGGTCTCCAGCGAGGACCAGGGCCTCGCGAGGGGATCAGCCTCGCGAAGGCCGGAGCCTCGGGAGAAGGCCGGAGCCTAGACGTTTTTACCGTGGCTGCACGGGTGGTCTCCAGCGAGGACCAAGGCCTCGAGAGGAGATCCGCCTCGTGGAGTCCGGAGCCTCGGGAGAAGGCCGGAGCCTAGACATTTTTATCGTGGCTGCACGGGTGGTCTCCAGCGAGGACCAGGGCCTCGCGAGGGGATCAGCCTCGCGGAGGCCGGAGCCTCGGGAGAAGGCCGGAGCCTAGATGTTTTTACCGTGGCTGCACGGATGGTCTCCAGTGAGGACCAGGGCCTCGCGAGGGGATCAACCTCGCAGAGGCCGGAGCCTCGGGAGAAAGCCGGAGCCTAGACGTTTTTACTGTGGCTGCACGGGTGGTCTCCAGCGAGCACTAGGGCCTCGAGAGGGGATCAGCCTCGCGGAGGCCGGAGCCTCGGGAGAAGGCCGGAGCCTCGGGAGAAGGCCGGAGCCTAGATGTTTTTACCGTGGCTGCACGGGTGGTCTCCAGCGAGGACCTGGACCTCGCGAGGGGATCAGCCTCGCGGAGGCCGGAGCCTAGACGTTTTTACCGTGGCTGCATGGGTGGTCTCCAGCGAGGACCAGGGCCTCGCGAAGGGATCAGCCTCGCGGCGGCCGGAGCCTAGATGAAAGTAGCGCGAGCCCCCGAGCCTCGGGAGGGGGTCAGCCTTGCGAAAGCCGGGGCCTCGGCGGGGGGGGGGGGGGGGCGAGACTCCCTCTTGACGCAAAAGGAACTTATGCTGCATGGAGTAGCGCTCGCGAGCGTCTCGCAGCACTGTGCTGACGAAGTACGTGGGATGCTCTACGAGGGTGGCTATTGACGTGGTAGCGGTTGGCTCCTCTCGAGGCTCGGTGGAACCCTTGTCGAGGTTCTCTTGAGGCCCCACTTGTAGAGGCTCGGCATGAGGCTAGAGGCTTGATGAGGGTGCTTCCTTGTCGTGGAGTTCTGGGCTTGGCGAGCGCGCTTTCTTATTTGGGAGGCAAGCTGGCACCGATGGTGGCGCTAGCCCCCGAGCCCGCGGCTGGAGTGGTAGCGCGAGGCTGGAGCGGCAGCACGAGGCTACTTGGCGTCATGTTCAGCAGCGAGGACCGCAGTGGTCTTGCGTTTCTTGGTGGATTTCTTCTTCTTCTTGGACCCCTCGGCGGGGTCCGCTGGCTCGTTTTTGACGAACAGGCGGCCCTCCTCAGCCTTGACGCACTTGTCTGCCAAGTCGAAGAGCTTGACGATGGTGGTGATGTTGTCGTGGATGCCAAGCTTCTCGAGCATCCGCACATCCGTGACCCCAGCCTGGAAAGCCGAAATGACCTGCGCGTCGGTGGCGTTGGGGATCTTGTTGCGCACCTGGCTGAAGTGCTGGATGTACTTGCGGAGGGTCTCGCCAGGCTTCTGGCGCACGGCGCGGAGGTCGTTGTACGTGAGGCCGCACTCGTACGTGCCCTTCAAGTTGGCGACGAAGCACCGGTAGAGATCTTCCCAGGTGTTGATGGACTCGGCGGGGAGGTTGGTGAGCCACGAGGACGCGGAGTCCTTAAGGGCCATGGGGAACCAGTTCGCCATGACCTTGTCGTCGCCCCCGGCGGCCTGGATGGCCAAGGTGTAGAGCTGCAGGAACTCCAGGTGGTTGTTCTTGTCGTCGTAGCGCGGAGGAAGGTCCGGCCGGAACTTGACCGGCCAGACGACGCGACGGAGGCTGCGAGTGAACGCGGCCGTCGTGCCGTAGGTGACCGGGCCGTTGGCGAGGGTGGCGCGGAGGTGGCGCCCCGCGGTGGCGACGTCATGGACGGCGCGGTTGTGGCGATCCTGGTTGCGCTCGATGCTCACGCGTGCGTCCTCCGGGGCTCGCTGCACGATTTGGCAGTCATGTGGCGACGACGCGTGCGACGCAGCGCGGTTGTCGCGAGGAGGAGCCCCGGCTGGAGCAGGTTGCGGTGGAGCCGGTGGAGCTGGAGCGGGCGCGGGGTGACGAGGAGGTGCGTGCGGCGCGCCGTGCGCCACGTCCCCTGCGCGTGCAGAGAGAACCAGCGAGCGAGACGGTGCGGGAGCGGCGACGCGAGCGGCGCCGACGAGCTCGGAGAGGCGGTTGAGCCAGGCTTCCTGGGCCTCCGGCGTGGGACGGTACTGCAGCAGCTCCTGTGCCATGAGAAGCGCAGTCGCCGGGCTGGGCGCAGGGCGACCCAGCGAGGAAGCAGCACGGTCCCGCGACGGGTGCAGGGAGGAAGCCTCCTCTTCGCCGAGGTCGTCCTCGGCGTGGTCGATGTCGTCGTCCTCCGGGTGCTCGATGAGGGGCACTTCCGCGTGGGCGGCCGCGCGGGTTGCCAGCGGGAGCGGTGGCGGCGCTGGCCGTCCGGCGAGCGAGACGTTCGGCGCGAGAGATGCCGGCCATGGCTGTGTCGAGGTTGAAGATGCGCCTCATCCCCCTACCTGGCTAAAACTTGGTACTTAATTTTTGAAAAGCTAAAAGACCCGAGGGAAAAAACAAAAAAAACTGAAAGTAAAAACAAACCGACACTCCAAAAATAGCACATAATATGTGAAGCAATAAAAATATAGTACCACGGGTGAAAACTGATGATTGTCGATGAAGAAGGGGATGACCAAGGCATCCCCAAGCTTAGACACTTGTGACTTCTTGTATATTTTAGAGGAGGTCCATGGGAACCTCTCCAAGATTGAGCTTTCATCCCTTCTTGATCTTCCTTCATCACTTCGCTCTTGAATACTTGAAAACTTCCTTCACACAAAACTTCTAATAAACTTCATTAGAGGGTTAGTTCTCAAACAAAATAATCCACCTTCAGTTCTCACTTAAAAAATTAAATGCACTTGTTCCTAAACATTAGCTACTTCCACAAAGATCTAAGTGATGCTCCGGGATCAAAAGAACTCCACTTTGCCCGTAAAAGAAGCAATGCAAGAATCAAAGACAGAATCTGTCAAACAGAACAGAATGTAAAGATGATTTTTTTCGGGATACTAGGACACCTCGAATCAGAAAACTTAAAACTAATGAAAGTTAGACAAAACCCTGATTCTTACTGTCAAAAAATTTCAGACCCAGATCACGTTCTGTGATTTTTTAGAATTTCGTACGGTGACAGACAGAAATCTGTTTCTGGACAGCAACTCAAAATTTTAACTTTTCTCTCATTAGAGGCTATTCTTGGCACAAAAACCAAAACAAAAAGGATACAAGGGAGTTGATACAGAGGTAACAACACACAAACACAAAGAAAAACAAAAAGAAACAGAAAGTAAGAATAAAATGGGTTGCCTCCCATGAGCGCTTTTCTTTAATGCCTTTTAGCCAGGCTTATTTTAATGATGCTCTCATAAGATTAAGAGTTGAAACAATAAGGAGAGCATCAAGGAGTAAATATCAAACATATTTAAATCTAACCCTCTTCCTATGCATAGGAATCTTGTAAGAAAAATAAATCATTGAAACATAATGTGACTAGCATAGGAAGGTAAAACAAATGCAACTTCAAAACTTTTAACATAAAGAGAGGAGACTAAACACTATTGAGATATTTAGAACCATGTTTTCCTATATCAAAATAACTTTCAGTAGCATCATAAGCAAATTTTAATAATATAGCGGTCACAATAAAATATCTTGCAAAAGTCCACATGCATACAATTATTATATAAGGACAATATGAGTAATATAGATCATGAACGAGACAACCTGATATACATTGATGAATAAGGAGGGATGCCGCGGGCATCCCCAAGCTTAAATGGTTGTATCTTCTTGAATATGATCTTGGGGTGCCCCTGGGCATCCCCAAGCTTGAGCTCTTATGTCTTATCGTTCGTCTCATATCACCATACTGATTGGATCTTATAGACTATATCCATATAAAACTTCACAAAACTCATTAATTAGTAGGGTTAGTACTTGTTAAATAAAATCCACTCATGTTAAAACATTGGCAAAAGTTTCATAATCTTTATTCAACATTAGCCACTATATATACGAAATTATTCAAATATTCCTATGTCCGTCGATAACTCAAGAAGCTAAGAACACTTAAGTACAATATTAAATAAAGACAGAAATCTGCCAAAACTGAACAGTCAGGAAAGATCGATTTTTAAGAGGCACCTACGTAGCTCAAATCAGAAAAGTCAAAACTAATAAAAGTTAGATAAAAGTATAAGCTTTGCTGTCAAAAAATTCCAGAAAAAGATCACGCTCTGGCGATTTTAAAGATTATCTACAGTGAGGCACACAGAATCTGTTTCTGGACAGCAAACAACAAACTTGCATCATAAATAAACAAAAGGACATATATACATTTTATTTTTATATTACAGTGGTATATACACAATATATATATATATATATATATATATATATATATATATATATATATATGTTTCTAGCTGAGAAGCTTCCATGGAAACATTTGCTTTGTTTTCATAGGCATGAACACAAGTGTTCAAGGTCGACCCCCACTTAACCATTGCACCTTTTTCCAATCACTTCTCTTTTTGAAAAAGTTTTAGTTAACAAGTACAACTAATTTTTTTTATAATTTGCATTCTCTATCCATACTAAGATAGAAAAAAACTTACAACTGACAGTAAAAATGACTCAGAGATAAAGCAAACAAGTGCACACAAGAATATTCACCCCACGCTATTGCTCCCCGGCAACGGCGCCAGAAAAGGTCTTGATAACCCACAAGTATAGGGGATCGCATGTAGCCTTTTCGATAAGTAAGAGTGTCAAACCCAATGAGGAGCTAAAGGTAGGATAAGTATTCTCTCAATTTCTATCAACCATTGATACAACTCTACGCGTACTAAACGTTGCATTATCTAGGAAATAAAACTAGACTAACAATACGGGTACGAGAGAATAGCTTTGCAAGATAATAAAGAACAAGAAAGAAATGTTAGTTGCTGCAGCAATAAGGTAATATAAAGTGACATAATGTAACAGAACCATGAGTGTGGAAAATTGGTGGAAGGCGTGGCGGAATTGTCCATAATTAATTAGTGAAGCTACTCGATTCATTGTCTTCGATGCAGTTTTTTATGCGGAACAGGAAAAGGATATACGTTCTCAACTACTTGTGATTACATGTACTATATGATTGGAACATTAGCAAGCATCCGCAACTACTAACATTCATTAAGGTAAAACCCAACCATAGCATTAAGATCATACGGTCCTCTTTATCTCATACAATGTCAAAAACTGGGATGGGCTTGATGCATCTAAAATGCATACATGAACTTTGCACTATAATAGTTATATTCCACTCATATTTGCGTCATATAAGGGGTATGTTACTGTTATTTAATGATTTTTGGTAATTTATAATGATTTCCCCTTTATATGGAATTAATCCTGCGCAGGCAGAAAACCCCTATTTCTTTATTTATTTGTTTCAGGACCTTAACAACGTCATAATGAGCTATAAATTTAGGGGGGTCATTATTTTGGAAGGAGAAGATTTAGGAGCGAAAGAAGTCAACGAACGGAGGCTGGAGGACCAAAAGGGGGGGTCCCACGCGGCTACAGTACCAGGCCGCATGGGCCCATCCAATTTGGCCCTCGTGGCCCCGTTTGCATCGATCCTTCGCCCAGAAGCATCCTCGTGACCTAAAAACGCCTATATAAAAGGTCCCCCGACGTTTTTCAGAAGGAGGCGGCGGAGAAACGCAAAACCAGAAAAAGAGAGGCAGAGGGATGCCGCCGGAGAAGATCGGAGGGGGGAAACACCGCCGGAATCCACCTCCGGAGGGCTCCACCCCCCTCCGGCGTGATCATCATCAACATCTACAGCAAGATCGTCTCCACTCCGGGCTGCACCTCTTCATCAACCTCTCCATCAAGCTCCTCATCTCCATGATGAAGGGGGATTCGTCTCCCTCGGGGCTGAAGGCTCATGCCGGTAGCTATGTGGTTTATCTCTCTCTCTCATGGTGTGATCTTTATGTGATCATGAGCTTTGTAATCTAGTTGAATCCATAGATGGTACTCTTCTTTATCTTATGAATTATGCTACTCAAGTGGTTTTATTGATGTGATTGCCGGAGTCACCTTTGTCCCATGGTGTGAAGTTGACAGTGCGTGCACCGTGTGTGGCTCTTAGGCTAAAGATTACATGAATACTTATCATGAGTTATTATTTGTGTTGGGTGTCTCTATGATATTGTGGTGTTTGTTAGTACTATCTTTGGATGCGAATAGTGACCGCATGAAGTGTCCATAGATGTGGAATACGAACTTTAAGGTGTGCTTTTTGTAGCCCTACATAATGGATTGGTGTTCTTTATCCAACCATAAATTAATTCAGAGTAGCATAATGAGGAGGAATTATCTATGTATTCAATTATATTATTACTGATGAGAGTGTCCACTAGTGAAAGCATGATCCCTAGGCCTTATTTCCAAAGCACCGTTTACACCTTTGTCTTGTCCTCTTGCATTAAAGAGGATTGGGACACTTTCACACCCTTGTTCCCTTGTCTTGTCCTCTTGCATTAAAAAGGATTGGGACACTTTCACACTCTTGTTTTGTTACATCAAACTTCCATCAAGTAAATCAACCACCTTGTTCTATAAACTTGTTTAGTGCATAATCAACTAAAACTTGTGACACTTTAGTTGTAGGGAATAGATAACTTTTCCTTCTTTCTCCTGCGGATCGATACCTTACTTCCACATTGAATTGTGCTACAGTGATTCCTTGCTCTTGGGGATTATCAAGTACTTTTCTGGCGCCGTTGCCGGGGAGCGTAGCGCTTAAGTTTCTATTCTTGTTTGCATTAGATATTTATTTTCAGTTTTGCATATACTCTAGTTTACTTTTAGTTTTGCATTTAGTTTAGTTTTACTTTCAGTTTTGCATTTATCAAAAACCCAAAAAATTAAAAAATGGAAAACTGTTATAAAAATGCCATGATAGCTGCTGAATTTAGAGAATCTTTCGAAGGGAAAAGATTAAAAACCATCATGAGGTATCTAAATGAAATTGCTAGTAAACTGCTTAATTGTCATAAGGAAGAAACTTGTTGCTCTGAATACTGTAGACACTTTGAATTCCAATGCCCTTCCAATAAAGTTGAACCTATTATTGCAACTTATCACACAGGGAATTATGCTCACTTAGGGATGGCAGAAGTAGAGCAATTTGTTATTTTTGTGGCAGCCTTTGAATTAAACACCTTCATTGATGAACATGAAACCTGCCCTATAGCTTCTCAATCTAAAAATATGATCGCCTTTATCCTTAATATCTGCATAGATGAATTTGATGAAAATATCTATGTTGTTGACACAAGGAAGAGATTTGCCCAAGGAGGATCTAATGTTTTGCAGGAAGAGGATGATGAAAACATAAGCTTGGAAGAGAAAGTATGTGAAGAAGAGGATAAAAGGCTAAGCTTGGGGATGTCCATGCAGTCCCAAGAAGAAGACAATGAAGAGCAAACGGATGAAGAAATTGATGAACAACTAGAGAATGAAGAGAACGAACTTCCACCTTCACCACATATGGATGAGGGTAACACTCAAGATTTTGCTAATGATAAACTTTGCTTTTATGATCCTGATGATGAGGAAGAATATGAACCTATGCCTAATGAGAACATTATTGATAATGATTTTAAAAATGATGAAGAATATGATTTAGACATGCTATATGATAATGCTTTAGATGATGGTCCTATGCTTATTGATAATCCTCCATGTTTAGTTGTTACTACTTTATGTGAGGATAAAAATGATATACTTGCTGCTTGTGATGATACTCTCACTCATGAGAGTCCAACTTTATTTCTGAACTTCCCTATTCACACCATGGAGGAGAAATTTGCTTATGTTGAGAAATACTTATGTGGTTTGCAATTATCTTTAGTTCCAAATATTTGTTGCAACCATGATATTAAACCTTATATTGATCTTAATAATTATTTTGAAAGAGGGAAACATGTCTCTAAATATCTCAATAATACTATGTTTCCTCTCTTTATGTTGAAGGTTTTAATGTCGCACTTGCTTTACCTTCCTATGCTAATTACTATATGTTTCAATGATTTATTTTCTTACAAGATCCCAATGCATAGGAAAAGAGTTAGACTTAAAAGTTAATGGTTTAATGTTTTGTGGTGTGTTCCTTATGCTTTAACTTCCAATTATGTTTGGGCACACCTTTATATCTTGAGAACTTGAAAATAACTTTACCTACTGTTCTCTAACAATTAGTCTAAGATTTTCACTTTATATAAAATTTGGGAAAGTCAATGAGAAGGATGAGTAATGGAGATGTTGGGGTCGACCTTGAACATGTGTTGTTCATGCCAATGGAACCATTGCAAAGTCTCTATCATTAAAACTTCTCCCAAAGCAAAAACTAAATAAATAGAGTCAAGGTATTTGTTTACTACTGTAAACACACCTTTGTATCTTATTTTTCATCTTAATGGCAAGGATAATCTCTTTTGAAAGATAAGATTGAACAATAGTGATTTGCTGTCCAGAAAACAGATTCCTGAGCATCACTGCGAAAAATGTGTAAAATCACAGAAGAGGAATTTTGAGCTGAGATTTTATGAAAGAATTATTCAGCTATTAATACACATTTCATTAGTTCAAAGTTTTCTGATTTGAGCAACGTAAGTGCCTCTGAAAATTCACTCTTTATGGGCTGTCCAGTTTTTGACAGATTCTGTCTTTATTTTGCATTACTCTCATTACTTGTGTTTTGTGTGGTTCTATTGATCAGAGAGCAATGCACAACCATAGTAATAGCAGCTAATGTGTAGAATCAATTCATGATATGTCTTTACTGAACATATGGATATTTAATTTATGGAGACACTAACCCCTCTAATCAAGTTTTATGATGAGTTATGTGTGAAGAGAACTTTCAAGTGGAAGAGTTGAGGGTGATAAACAAAGATCAAGAGGGACAAACACTCAAGCTTGGGGATGTTACCCCTAAGATCACCCTGCATACAAGGATTTAAGCTTGGGGATGCCAAGCCACCTCACTCCAACCATGTTGATACCAAGTAAGTAAGCCTAGCTATATGGCTATAAAGAAAACGCTTTACGGGAGGTAACCTGGTTGTTTTTATTTTTTGATTTTCTTTGTGTCCTCTTGATGTACCAAGAGACTTAGTTTTTAGTTTAGTTTCTGGAATTTTTAATAAAGTGCCAAGTTTTACCCATTTTGGTTTGAAAAGTTGTTATTTTGCATGCGGAGATTTCATTCCAGCACAAGTCTGTGCACGGTTTGATTTTTATTTCTTATTCTGTAACTCCAAATGAGCTGATACTTTAACTGTAACTTCAAATTTTCATCCTCTGTACTCCTGAATTGTTTCAGAATTTTTCGACGAGTCTAAGTAGGACAGAAAAATACATTTTGCTGCTGCTATTTTTCTGGACACTTTCTGTCCCATATTGTTTTATGCTTGTTTTGAACTTTTAAGTTGAATCTTTTTTATCCAATTGAGTTTATGAGGAGGCATACAACATTGTAAACTTTCTGTACATTCATATTTATTTTAGTCCATGGATTATATGCAGCGAGAAACCTATTTATTTATCTCTACTAACATCACCCCACAAGAAAAGAAATGGGAGAAAGAGTGTTTTGAAGTTTTTTCACAGGGATTAGAGGAGATGTACCAAGAGCTATCCAAGGATGGTGAAAACCATAAGCTTGGGTATGTGAAGACATCCCCACTGGACCAACACACTCTCGGTTTGCACACGTCTAACTTCTGTTTTTCTATCAATGCACTTTATCGCATAAACTTGGAGCGTCTTTTATTTGTTTGTTTTTGCTTTACTTTTCATTTTGAGAGACCACCACTATCATTTATATATGAGAAAGCTACTGGAAATATGGGTTGAAATATCTTGCATGCTTTTATTGTATTGGGAAAAGGGATGTCTAAGCTGATTTTTAATGACACATATAGTTGCATGATTCATGAGCTTCTTTATGAGTAATAATTTGCAAGTGTTTTATCAAGAGCTATCTTATATTCATGTTTAGATGCTGAATGTTACCTTACTTGGTTTAACATGAATTAGTTAGTTCTATGGACACTCATGCATGCATCTAGATGGTCATCTTTCTCCCTTTTGCTAGCCCAAAAAATTCCAAAAAGTAAAAACTTGTTTCCAACACCTTGAACCCAAGTTTTTCCAGTGAGTCCACCATATCAACCTATTAGCTTTATGCTATTACAAGTATGTTTATCATGTTATTTGTGTTATCTATACCTATAAATGAAAATGATTATGTAATTTATTGTAATGGAAAAGTTGGTTAAAAAGCTCTCGCGAACTTGATGCACACTTTACTTTTATTGCATTTAATAAACATGAACCATGATTAATATGATGATAGTGGCCTGATAAATGTTTAAGGTTGGGAGTTAGCCCATATGTGTTGTCACATGCAAAGCTTTCAACATGTTCCATCATTTATTTAGTTGATATCATGTACTTTTGTCTATGGATGCCTATCATGACGAAATAATGTGGAAATAGAGTTAAATTTAAATGAGTTTGTATAAATGGTTAGAGAGAATCCGGGCCACTAATCTAAGCCATGCATCATTCATGGTGGAAATTTACTTACATGCTATTTTAAACTCTCTGTGATACACCCTACAATAAAAAGCTATATCAAGTGGTAAATAAAGAGGGTGTTGAGATTGTTCATTATGTTTGTTTGTCTTGTTGTTTTGATATGGGCTTGATCCATATCATGGGACAAGAGGTACCCCAGTTGAGACTCTTGATGATACCGTTATTACTTACAATGATAGATAACTTAAACTTGCTCTGTTTCCCAAGTTGAGTAATCATGGTGTAGGTACTTGTATTCAAGGGGCATGAGACATCTAACCTTTACTTTATCAACGCCACTACTCATATTTGCTTTCACATTTAACTTTAATCATTCAAGATGCTATGATAGGGGAATGAGAGCTTGACACCAAGTATTACCATTGCATTCAATAACTTAAGTAGAATAGTTTGGAGGATAGATGAAACTTGCATGCTTTACCTCTACTTATTTATACATCTTTTCCAAAGTGTCCACCTTTTATATTCAGATTTTCTACACTCTATGGACCATAAGTATGCAAAAGTAAGCATGTCCATAGTACTATATTTTATGTTGCACTTTGTGAACTATCATTGATCATCTTTTCATTGAATACTTGATATCACTTTATAAACTGTTTGCATATTGCTACTTCTTTGAAATAATGAATCATTTGACTTTATGTAGAAGTAGGAATCATCTTGTATATCCATGTTGTGATTATATTGCAAAGTTCATGTTAGTTTTATCACTTTCATACTCGAGGACGAGCATGAGTTAAGCTTGGGGATGTTGATGCATCTAAAATGCATACATGAACTTTGCACTATAATAGTTATATTCCATTCATATTTGCATCATATAAGGGGTATGTTACTATTATTTAATGATTTTTGGTAATTTATAATGATTTCCCCTTTATATGGAATTATTCCTGCGCAGGCAGAAAACCCCTATTTCTTTCTTTATTTGTTTCAGGACATTAACGACATCATAATGAGCTATAAATTTAGGGGGGGTCATTATTTTGGAAGTAGAAGATTTAGGAGCGAAAGAAGTCAACGAACGGAGGCCGGAGGACCAAAAGGGGGGTCCCACGCGGCTACAGTACCAGGCCGTGTGGGCCCATCCAATTTGGCCCTCGTGGCCCCGTTTGCATCGATCCTTCGCCCAGAAGCATCCTCGTGACCTAAAAACGCCTATATAAAAGGTCCCCTGACATTTTCCAGAAGGAGGTGGCGGAGAAACGCAAAACCAGAAACAGAGAGGCAGAGGGCTGCCGCCGGAGAAGATCGGAGGGGGGAAACACCGTCGGAATCCACCTCCAGAGGGCTCCACCCCCCTCCAACGTGATCATCATCAACTTCTACAGCAAGATCATCTCCACTCCGGGCTGCACCTCTTCATCAACCTCTCCATCAAGCTCCTCATCTCCATGATGAAGGGGGAGTAGTCTCCCTCGGGGCTGAAGGCTCATGCCGGTAGCTATGTGGTTTATCTCTCTCTCCCATGGTGTGATCTTTATGTGATCATGAGCTTTGTAATCTAGTTGAATCCATAGATGGTACTCTTCTTTATCTTATAAATTATGCTACTCAAGTTGTTTTATTGATGTGATTGTCGGAGTCACCTTTGTCCCATGGTGTGAAGTTGACAGTGAGTGCACCGTGTGTGTCTCTTAGGCTAAAGATTACATGAATACTTATCATGAATTATTATTTGTGTTGGGTGTCTCTATGATATTATGGTGTTTGTTAGTACTATCTTTGGATGCGAATAGTGACCGCATGAAGTGTCCATAGATGTGGAATACGAACTTTAAGGTGTGCTTTTTGCAGCCCTACATAATGGATTGGTGTTCTTTATCCAACCAGAAATTAATTCAGAGTAGCATAATGAGGAGGAATTATCTATTTATTCAATTATATTATTATTGTTGAGAGTGTCCACTAGTGAAAGCATGATCCCTAGGCCTTATTTCCAAAGCACCGTTTACACCTTTGTCTTGTCCTCTTGCATTAAAGAGGATTGGGACACTTTCACACTCCTGTTTTGTCACATCAAACTTCCATCCATTAAATCAACCACCTTGTTATATAAACTTGTTTACTGCATAATCAACTAAAACTTGTGACACTTTAGTTGTAGGGAATAGATAACTTTTCCTTCTTGCTCCTGCTGATCGATACATTACTTCCACATTGAATTGTGCTACAGTGATTCCTTGCTCTTGGGGATTATCAGGGCTTAGGTTTCTGTCACTCCGGCAGCCCTACCCCCCCCCCGGCCTCCTTCACGTACTACAAACTCTATGATGTGATCCATGCACGCATAAATATATAATGGGCACCATAGAACTGTACCATATCAACATACAACTCGAATCAACCAAACATATTTAATAATTCAACCATATGACAAAAAGAACTATACAAACATGACATAGATCATTGGATAATACTTTATAGCATCAAACACCATGTTTAAATAGAGGGGTACAGAGGTTTGTGGGAGAGTGGACCATTGTATACAAGGAGGAATTGGCGATGGAGATGGCGGTGAAGGCAGCGGCCATGGACGAAAGGGCAAGGCGGAGGCGGCACGGGTGGCGCCGGCGGCTGCGGCGCATGGCGGCAGCCGGCAGGCTATGGGGAGTGCCGCCCCCTAACCCCCTTCCTCCATGGCTTCTTGGTGCTGTAGAGGAGCCCTCCCCCTTGTATATGAGAGCCAAGGGGGAGGAAATTTCGTGGGTTTTGGTGGCTGCCCCTAAAATTAGGGTTTCCTCTCTTTATATAGGTGCAGACAATGCTTCTCGGCCTTCCGATGGATGGCCCCTTGATCCAATGGCTCTTGGGCACCTCTAGAACCTTCCTAGGGACCCCTCACATCCTTAATGAGTTCTCAAAGTCGTGGCTTGGTTGAATCCTCCAAGTTTGGTAAGAGTTGGAGTCCATCACATCACCAATTTTCGAAATCCCGTAATCAGATATTTGGTCTTCAGTAAAACTAGAATTCCCGGAGCTACGTGCCTCCGATTGGGCTGTTCTTGGGCTTAGATAAAATATATGGAAATTTAACACAACTTTGTCTGTTGTGAGATCTTCAGTTGACGTCGTCTTCAGGTCTCAAACTGACGATCTCTGAAATCTATTGAAAGAGACAAATTTCAGGAAAGTCAGAGTCCACCTCCAACAAGTCTCCTTTTGCGTTTTTGCCAATTTCCACGTGATTACTACACATCAAAGTGTAAAACAAGAATATTGTACACTTTTGCAACTATTAATAGGGTAGTCAAAATAAATTATAAACTTAATATAAAAACAAGTGTCAAAGGCATAAAAGTAGCATGAAATAATCAAAAATTATAGATACGTTTCAGACGTATCAGCCATCATGAAAAGTTGGAGAGTGCTTGGTATAGTTGTTATTACCTTGCTCTCTTTTTGGAGTTGGTTTTCTCATTTCTTGAAAATGTGTCTTATCTTCCTAAATGAGAAAAGATATTTGAGCATGACTACTATTTTTATCTTATATGCTCATTAGCCTTGCCTAGGTACCTTCAATTGGTTTTAATTGGAATTTGACATCTCATCCATAGATATTTGTTTCAATTAGTATCTCTTATGGGAGCTTTGATACCTTGTCTCTCATTTTTCCTTTTTACTTGATATCTTTCAAGTAATATCCTTTTTGGTATCCTCGCTTCTAGTTGGTATCTTATTTTCAAGTGGTGTTTTATCGCACTTCATGTGTTGATGTTTTTTTTGAATCAATCATTTGTTGTTGTTGGTTCCTTCTCAATCATGTGTTAATCTGGATTTTGATATAATTTGGACAACCTTTTTGTGTCACACTTTGGGGTGCTATCTTCTTGGTTTACTTGGTGTTCTTGTCCAAATTGTATCCTGTTTGGTCCTTGAAAGACTTTGCATGTATATTATCTAATATATATATATATATATGTATATGGCATGTTTGTCTTTCTCGTTCCAATATATGGGGTGCACTCCACCGAATCCTAAATCGGCTAAGATGTGCATGAAATTCAATTTCATATCCATATGCATATATTTATGTGGAGTGTTTCCTATGTATTATAGTGTGTCTAACTACTATGGGACCCATTGAGTTTGGGAGCCATGTTGTACTTGAATGTTGTTTTAGGTACAATGGAGATGCATTGGATGCCTGTCTCACTCATAAGGAAGGTGTTCTCACCATGTGATTATAGGAGTCAAGCTTCGATCATTAACGAACTACCATATTCTTCATCACCAATGTCATCTCGGTAACAAGTATCTATCCCATGCATACTTTTCTAGTCTCAACCTTGTATAGGTTGCTTCTTAGCATGAAATCTTCTATGAGCAATTGTTGTGGTGTTTGGCCTATTTCTCTCACTTGGTATATCTTTGTAATATTTGTGGAGAAATTGCAAAAACCTTTTTCCATTGATATCCTTTTGTGATACTTGTTGCCTATCTCAAAGCATCTCCGCTATCTCTTGTTCAATTAGTGATATGTGTGATGTCTTTGATGTGTTTCAAGTTCATTTATATACAATGAAATAAATTTGAGCTATGTGCTATGTTTTTAAGCAATAATCTCTTTCGTATATTTATGACTTCCTTTTTGGATACCTTGTTCTCTCCTTCATGAACCAGTTTGTATGTACATGTTTCTTTGTGGATGTACATCTTCAACGAGTTGTCTACTTAGAAACCTATACATATGTGAGAGGTCACTTTTTAGTTAGTACCCTATTTCTTCGAGCTACCTTGATTTTTATCTATAATTATTTGGTGGCTCCAAATTTGTTTCATGAGTGCCTATATTAATTTTATTTGCATCTTTGCACACTCATGTGTTTATTGAAGATCTTTGTCCTCATGCTTACCTTGGTGAGCATGTTGATTCTTATTGGCTAGGTGACCTCACAAGCTTTTTGGCTTTTTCAATTGGTTTCATTTTCCAATTGGTATCCTTGAGCTTGCGAACATTTTTTTTTGGATCTTCTTTATCTTGGTTGGGCCTATCTTATGTTGAGTGTTTTAAATTGGTACCTTCTTATGGCTCAACCATATCTTGCTGCAAGTGCTATGATTTGCTGTAGTCTTATGCACTCTTGCACTTGTTCTGTGTTCTAGATGATTTTAGGGGAGTGAGGATTCCATAGTTGTGCACTCCTCAATAGTGCATGAACATTGGGGAGATTCACCATTTTTATTTAGAACGCTCATTCTGGATCTTCTCGATTACTTTTCTCCTTTGTGGAGATGTTTTAGAATGAGTTCATCTTATTTGCAATCTTTGGATCCTCAATATAGTTTGATTTCCTCCAAATATTCTTTACTTGATATGTGCAGTTGATTTCACTCATATCTTGAGAAACACACACCTCACTAGTAGGAAAAGGCTTATAGGTGGATTACTTAGCCATGGCGCACCACCATTTTGGTGCGCCACGAGTATATAGCCGTGGCGCACCAGACACAGATGCGCCATGCGTAGGACATTACCCGTGGCGCACCAAAATCGTGGTGCGCCACGGCTAAGTGCACGCTGGGTCGACGGAGGGGCACCATCCTTAGTCGTGGCGCACCCAAGACTTGTGCGCCACGGGTAAGAGTATAGCCGTGGTGCACATTATTCCAATGCACCACCAAAATAATGGCCCCGGAGCGAAATTTTGACCCAACATAGCCGTGGCGCACCACTTTTTTCGTGCGCCACGGGTAACATATTAGCCGTGGCGCATCACTTTTTTGGTGCGCCACGGGTAAGTTTACTTCTTTGTGCTCCCATGCACACACCCCCCCCCCCCCTGGTGATCGCCTTTTCAGTTTTAAAAAAGCTAAAAGAAAATGTTAAAATTTTCAAAAAATAAAATCCTTTGAGATGTGGTTATGTTACGTAATAGTTGTTAGGAAAAATATGAAATATAAATTTCAATGTATTTTGCAAAAAAAACTTTATGGAAGAGTAAAACGGCGATAACTTTTGCATACGAACTCGGATTTCGACGTTTAATACCTTAAAAAACAGCGATAACTTTTGCATACGAACTACGGCCTTTTGAATTGTTTTTTGCGAACAGAATCCCCAAATTCGAAAGGGAACACCTATTTTTTTGAAGTTTATTTTTTCTGGCCAGAAAAAATAAATAAAACTTACCCGTGGCGCATGGAAAGAGTGGTGTGCCACGGATAGTTAAATACCCGTGGCGCACCACATAGTCCATGCGCCATGGGTAACCTGGGGGCAAAATCCATCTGCTTCACGATCTGACGGCTCACAGTGGTTTAAACAAGCACACAATCCGTGTGCTTGTTCGTTCTTGTCTCTGATTAGTCCAGAGGGGGGCATTTCCTCAACCCTATCTCCTCCTCTCCCTTCTCCTCTTTCTTGTCCCCTTCTCCTCCATCTCCCTCCAAGCCTCTCCCCTTCTCCTCTCCAAGCCTCTCCCCTTCTCCTCCATCCTCCTCATGGTGGCGGCCGGGGATGGCCGGCTAGCATCTCCACGGCGGCCGGCGGCCTCCTCCACGATTGCGAGCATCTCCACGGTGGCCGGCGACCTCCTCCACGATGGCGAGCTCCTCCACGATGGTGCCTCCTCCATGGACGGTGAGCTCCTCCACGACGGCGCCTCCTCCATGATGGCAAGCTCCTCCACGTCGGCGACCTCGACGGCGACATCCTCCACAACGGCGACCTCCTCCACGACGGTGACCTCCTCCACCACGGCGACCTCCTCCACCATGGCGACCTCCACCACCACGGCGACCTCCTCCACCATGGCGACCTCCTCCACAACGGCGACCTCCTCCACGATGCGAGCAACTCCACGGAGACCACCTACACGATGGCCGGCGAGCTGCCGGACACGCCGACGTGGGCGGTGGCCGGTGGCTCTTTTTTTTAAATTCAGAAATTCATAGCCGTGGCGCACCAAAACGAGATGCGCCACGGGTATGTGCCGATAGCCGTGGCGCACCTAATTTTGGTGCGCCACGGCTATGTATATACCCATGGCGCACAGGGACACCTGCGCCACGGCTATTTTCTTACCCGTGGCGTGGCAATCCGTGGCGCAGGGCCCTGCGCCACGGGTAACCAAAACTGGTGCGCCACGGGTAACCTTTTTCCTACTAGTGCCTTGTGGAGGAACTCATATTATATTGTCCTTCTAAATTGTTCCTCCCATTTCGGCAATCGATGCCAATGGGGGAGAAGTTTACAGGGTTTAAGGGAATATGGGTTTATTCTTTTGTTTGGCTCTTAAGCATTTGTCTTTAATGCTTTTGCATCCTTGCTTGTTTGTCTTGCAAGGTTGCTTAATTCATTATATAAACCCTGATAAAAGGGATTGTCATCAATTACCAAAATGGGGGAGATTGAAAGAGCGTGGTTGCCCCCATGTGTGGTTTTGGTAATTAATTATAATCTGTATGTACTAACGTTTGTATTGGGTCATACTTTTAGGGTGGTTCCATGCAATGCTTGAACTCCATATGTTGGAGTCAAAGCTAAAAGAAGAAGATTATATGTTGATCAAGGCTAAGTGCAAGTAGATCAACACTTGAGGCTAGTGATGTACCATGAGGGATGTATGATCTCATGGTATGGTAAGCAATTGTCAATATAGCCTTGTGAACTAACCCATGATCTATGTGCTTGTATCTTTATGCGGGGTTAGGTATTTCTCCATGAGCATGAATCAAGAGGAAGATTCTATGTAGCTCATGAAGGATGACATTGTGTGATGATCGTCATAAAGATAATGGCCAAGTGAACACATGTCAAAGAGTGTCTCTCCCATATTGGTGTATGGGGGAGCAATATGTGAGTCTTCATCGAGCGGAGCGCAATCAAGAAAGGTGGTCCATCTTGAGTTCGTCAAGACCGTCATCATCGACCTCAAGTAGATTATGCGCAAAGCAAAGGTATGATCTTGATAGGTTTTCTATTTTACCGGTCTCATGAAGTTAGTTGAGAGACCGGGTTATAGGATAGATAACTGTACTATCAAGAGGGGCTCTCAAGTGAGTAACTTGATCGCATCTTTGTGGAGAGCTCAAACCTTTGCATACTTGGCATATCATCTTTCTTGGTTCTTATTTGGCTTTTATCCATGTGATAATTTAGAGCTTGTGTTCATCTCCATACCAAGCTCTAGTTCATCAAAAACGGACTTCATATGCATATCTTGTTGCGTTTTTTATGTTGGAGGTTTTACCGGCTTATCCTTTCTAGAGAGGTCAAACTCTCTCATTTTGGTTTTATCCTCCCATGTTGGACTATGATGTTTATCTGCATGATCTTGTAAAGCTCTTCGTTGTGATTCCAACGAGCCCAAGATCATCGAAAACGGAGTTCGGATGATCAAAATATGTTCGTTTTCGTGTTGGGTGTTTCTGCAGTTTTTAGGCCAGCCTTGCCGGGCCAAGGCCGGGCCAAGGCCTGCCGCCTCTGGCACCTGCCCAGCCTCCACCACTGTGAGGCCGGCCCAAGGCCGGGCTCAAGGCTGGCCTCTCTGCACGCAAGCCTGCCTCCAAGATTCCTGGTCGGCCTTGCCGGGCCCAAGGCCGGGCTCACGGGGACGCTTCAACGGTCAGTTTTTGGGGAACCTATTTGAGGGGCCTTATTTCCCAATGGTTCCCCAACCAAGGCAGCACGTTGTTTTCTCTCTCTCCCACCATTGTTGACCTTGGAAAGCTTGCCCCTCTCTCAATCCCTCCTATGATTCTTGCATATCTTTGAGGGAAATTGAGAGGAGATCTAGATCTATATTTCCACCAATCCATCTCTCCTCTAAGTGAGGGAACCGATTGGATCTAGATCTTGGAGTCTTGGTGTTTCTCCTCCTTTGTTCTTCATCTCTTATTCCCCCATAAGCATTTGTTGCTTTGTTGGAATTTGAGAGTGAAGGATTTGAGCACTTGTGCTCTTGCCATTGCATCGGTTTGAGTTCTCCACGGTGATACGTGGAAGTTGAAGTTGAGAAGCTTGTTACTCTTGGGTACTTGGGGTGCCCTAGAGCTTGTTTCTCTAGGGTACTTGGGGTGCCCTAGACGGTCGTTGTTGTCTCGGAGTTTGAGGCTGTGGGATATTGCAGGGAGCCACCAATTGAGTTGTGGTGTGTTCCTCGGCCTTGGAGCATCGAGTCTTGGCGGCTCGGTGCATTTGGTGGAGACCCTCAAACTTGTGGAGTGTGCTTTATCCTTGTGAAGATCCTAGTTATCAACCTCAATGGCAACATAGTAATTCGTGCCTCGCCACATCGGTGGTAGGACACGATGGAGATACGGTGTGCCATTTTGTGAGATCCTGGCTCAGGGCTTAAGAGGATTGATAGGATACTCATACCAACAAGTTGCAACTTGTTTTCCGGAAGCTCATCTAAAAAGAACTCCGGGGTTAAGTGCGCTTGACCCGGAGCAATTTGAGGATGAGTGACCGATTGGGAAGTCCTTCCCGGGTGCGCACGAGTGAGGACAAAGTGCGCAGAAAAGACTAGTGTTAGTCTGTGGGGCTAGTCTAGAGATCCTAGCGAGCTGCTAGGGGTGACAGGCCCGGCCCGGGGGTGGGTCGGGGTGTTACATCTTTTGGTATCAGAGCCGACCCTTGCGGTAACTCGGGCATGTGCGGGTCAGATGCGCGGACAGGTGGAGCATGTGCCGGCACTGGACGCACAGACGGGTGCCAAGAGGGGAAGTTCCTGGACTGGGGGTTGATCGACGAGGGCGTCGGTCTTCTAAGGGGGGAGGATGTGAGATCCTGGCTCAGAGCTTAATAGGATTGATAGGATACTCATACCAACAAGTTGCAACTTCTTTTTCGGAAGCTCATCTGAAAAGAACTCCGGGGTTAAGCGTGCTTGGCCCAAAGCAATTTGAGGATGGGTGACCGGCCACGAAATCCTTCCCAAGTGCGCACGAGTGAGGACAAAATGCGCAGAAAAGACTGGTGTTGATCTGTGGGGCTAGTCTAGAGATCCTATAGAGCTGCCAGGGGTGACAGGCCCGGCCCGGGGGTGGGTCGGGGTGTTACATTTTTCAAGGCTACTCGGTGTTTCACTTTGGTGAACACCGCGCCGTTCCAACGGAGACTAGCTTCCATTGGGAAGTGAACTTCAGGATAAATCATCGTCTCCGTGTGACTCGGTTATTTCTATACCCGAACTCTTTACTTATTCAATTATCTTTGTGATAGCCTTCGAGTTTGAAGTTGCATAGGGCAGGACTAAATAGGAACCTCCCTTAAGAGATTCCTATTTAGCTTAAACAGGAACTATTCCTGTTTTAGGAACGGCAGCATATCCCGTACGGGTCCGGCCCACCCCTGCCGTCTGAAGGTTCACATGTCCTCGACCGAGACCACCTTCTTCCTCCCGGCGCCGGCGAGCGAGCGGCGGCCGGGGCCGACGCGAGGGAGCCGGCGACGGACACGGCGAGGACTGTCGACCGAGAGCACCTTCATCTCTCCGCTCGGCGCGGCCGAGCGAGCGGTGGCTGCTGGAGACGCGAGGCCACGGTGGAAACGGTGCGGACCCTACGATCCCCACCACCTTCTACCTCCCATCGCCGGCGAGCGCCGCCCAGCCCCTCCCCTTCCAGCGCACCCTCCAGCCCCCACCTCCTACATCGCGCCGCTGCCCCCGGGATTCACCGCGCCGCCCACCACCGGGTACCACCGCGCTGCCACCGCCACGGATCCTGGCGGCGAGCATCTACCAGATCCACCGCGACCTCCCGCTCGGCCTTCTGCGTATCGGCGAGCCACCACCGCTACAGGTGGCGTGCGTCCCTGTCTTGCCGAGGGCTGCCTCCATGCCCAGCGCCGACCCGACCCTCCCCGACCGGACTTCACCGGAGCGTACCGCCTCCCTCTGTCAACCGGCGTCCCGACGGCCGGGCCCTGCTCCTCCCCGGTGCGGCGCCTGTGCTTCCCCGCAGCGCGACCCTGGTCCTCCCCGAGGCGGCGCCCTTCCTTCGCCGCGGCGCAGAGGCCCTGCTTCTCCCTGCCGCGACTCTGCTCATCCGGGCGCGACGCCACTGCTCCTACCCGGAGGGGCGGACCTGCTCCCCGGCGGCGGCTCTGCTCCCCGACGGTCGCCATCCCTGTCTCCACTCAGTCCGTCCTTGGATTTGGATGCCGCCATGACCACCGTGCAGAGTGGACTGCTTCAGGACGTGATGCGAACTTTTTTTATATGATCATAAGTTCACTTGGTGAATTTTAAAAGTTCACCGTATGAAAAAATAAAGTTCACTTCATTCATAAAAAAGGTTCACTTGGTACAGAAAAAAGTTCATGTGCAATTGCGAAAAAAAGTTCACTTCGTTCCGAAAAAATGTTCAGGAAAAAAGTTCACTTCATGTTCCGTCTGAAGGTTCACATGTCATGCGCGAGAAGGTTCGCGTGGTACAGAAAAAAGTTCGTGTGCAATATGCAAATTCATGGGTTCCATCAGAAGGTTCACAGGGTATAGCGTTAAGGTTCACTTAGCACATCCGAGAAGGTTCACGCACGCACCCACCCCAGGCCCCAACCGGAGCTCGCCTCCATCGCCGGCCACGCCGCCACCCCCCGTCTCCGGCTTCCCCGTACCCGGCCGGGGCCGCCACGCGCCCACCATCCACCACCCTCCTGCGCCGGCCGCCGCCCTCCTCTACTTCCTGCGCCGGCGGCGCCCCTCTCCGCCCTCCCGTGCCGGTCGCCGCTCCTCCCCGCGCTCCCCTCCCCGGCACCACCTCCGCCGCTGCGCGAGCCCGCCCCCCGGCTGCACCTCCTGCGCTGTTGCTGCTCCGATGCACCTGCATCCTGGAGGGACGGCGGCGTCCCGTGCTTCCACCTGCACGCCCGAGCCGCCTCTTCTCTTGAATCCTGAGTGGTCGGCGGCTCCTTGCGCCTCCACCTGCATCCTACAGGGACGGCGGCGTCCCGCTCCTCCACCTGCATGCCGGATGGCTGTACGGTGCCCCCCGCACCTCCATCTGATCCCCACCGCGCGCCGCCAGAGAGGGGTCCCGACCTCCACCGTGCTCCGCCCGGGAGAGCCCCTGCTCGTCGACGGGAGGTTCCCGCGCGCCGCCCGCCCCGAGCCCCAGCTCGCGCCGCCGTGCGCCTCCCCTGCACGCGCAACCCCGCCACCGTGCGCCTCCTCTGTGCGCGTGACTGGTCGCCGGCCGTCTTCCCTACGCCGCCGCCGTCCGAAGGTTCAGTTCATGTTTCGTCTGAAGGTTCACATGACATGCGTGAGAAGGTTCACTTGGTACAGGAAAAAAGTTCATGTGCAATATGCAATTTCGTGGGTTCCGTCAGAAGGTTCACATGATGTAGCGTTAAAATTCACTTAGCATATCCGAGAAGGTTCAGAAAGTTCCTATTTAGCTTAAACAGGAATAGGTTCCTTTTTAGCTTAGGTCTTCTATTTTGGAACCGGTTCTAGAACTAGAACCACTTCTGAACTTCTCACTTCACAACACTGAACTTCTTCCAACATGTATGTGAACTTCTTCACGGAGCACCAGATGCACGTGTTACGTCATGTTTTTGACTTGTTTGATTTTTTTTACCTGTTTGATTTTCGTACTCGGACCATTTCTGAACTTCCCTCGTCACGAAAGTGAATTTTTACGGGAGACGTAAGTGAACTTCCTCACAGAGAATTAGACGCACGTACTATGTCACGATTTTGCCTTTATTTGATTTTTCACAATGTTTTCCAAAGTGCACTTCACATCCTTATACGTACTTTATATGTTAGGGATGAACTGAACTTCACGGAAGAAGAAACCGAACTGATCAAAATAAATAAAGTGAACCGCACGCAAAACTGAATTGCACAACATCAGACTACTCGTGATATGGTTGTAAACTTCCTAGTAAAAAAATGTGAACTTTTATTTCAAATGAATGAACTTTAAAAATGTGAAAAAGTGTTGAACCGAGGCAGTTTGGAACTAAAAATCGCGACCGGGAGCGACAGCTCGAGGAAAATAGGAGACGACGCTCGTGGGAGTCCACGTCGGCCCGAGTTGGAGTCCATGGATTGTTGACAGTTTTCTCTTTGAACTTCATGACTTTCGCTCTCTGGACTTCACGACAACAATTAGTGAACTTCAGGCAGAAGGAAAAATCACAGCAATCATCAAGCGACGTTGGGAGCAGGGAGCATGGCTAGTGACCGCTGCCCGATGGAAACGGAGGAATCCCACCGGGGATGGGGAGCCTGCCAGCGGCCGGAGGGGAGGCGGACGGGAGCCAGAGGTGCCGTGGGGGGCGCTGAGGTCGCGACGGAGCAGGAGCCAGGGCGCCGCGCCGTCCCTTCCGAAGACGGCGGCGCAGGAGCACGGGGAGGGCGCACGGCGTCCCTACAGGGAGATGGCGCCGGTGCAGATCCCGGCGAGGGCGGAGGCAGGCGTGGGAGTCCGGGGTCTGCCGGGACGGCTCGATCCGGTTAAGGGAGGCTGGGGGCGGCTCGATCCGGTGGGAAGGAGGCCGGGGCGGCGGGTCGAGCCGGTGGAGGGAGGCTGGGGCGGCTCGGTCCGGTTGATGGCGGCGCATAGGAGTGGTTCGGCGACTGCGGCGGGTAGGAGAGGGCCAGCCGTCGGCGGCGGGCGCAGGGGAGGGGGTGGGAACGGAGGTGGTGGTGGGAGGGGCGGACGCCAACGGCCGGGTCGGCGACAGGATCGGGGACAGCGACGAGATCGGGGTGGGAATCGAGTGCAGTTTCAGGAGGAGTGGGTGGGTGCGGTAGTAGGTAGGTGGTGGGGTCGGTTCGGTTCGTGGTGGGTTTGATCGGATCGGTACGTGTGACTGGGTTTACAAGGTGATTAGGGGTTCTAGAATAGCTATTCTAAAACCACTTAAGGGCGGTTCTAGAATAGTCCTGCTATATATACATCTGGTAAATTAACAGATGCTCCATGGTGCCCGGGCACCACGATGGAATATGGAAAGTTTTTGGGTATTTGACAACCCGTATACCTCGGGTATGCACATGTTGGATATATGAGAGGTGTACATATCCTTGGTTATGCCTATTTAAGATATCTACATCCTATATATTTCTCGGGTACGTATGTGCAACACAGCGCGCACAGATTAGGTATATATATAAATAACTTAGGTATGTGTACATATTAGATATGTATACCCCGTTATGTGCATACATAAAGTCATATGTACCTTCTACATATGTAAGGTATATACCCAAGGTATATGTATTTGCCTACATACCTAAAACTTACCGTATTCCATCCTGGTACCCATGCTCCATGGTGCCCCATTTGAGCTTCATATATATATATATATATATATATATATGCAAAATAGTTGCATGCCTACGGGGGTAGCTGTGCACCCACATCCCACCGTTCGATTTGTATATAGGGAGCACACGTCCGTCACCAATCACCATCTCCCGTTGACGGAATGTTTTGACGTCATCATTCCGGGAGCACACCACAAACACGTATAACACCGGCTGTCCATTTACTCATAGCCGCTCCACCGCAGGCTCTTTTCCGGAGTAGCGCCGTGATCGTTTTACTCGGTGGTATTTTGAGTAGTAAACAACACACGAGCGGCTCCCGTGATTGTTTACTTGGTGGGAAAGCGCGAGAAGTTGTGGAATTTTCATGCTGTCGACGAGATACGTTTTGAGCCTTTTGGCGCCTTTTTTCCACGCGGAACCGATATCCTTTAGACAATCCATGGCTCCTCATAACAGGTATGTAGATGATTGAACGATTTTCAAATTGTCCTGCCCCGATTTACGTGGTAATAAGTCCAGCTCGGGCGGTATCCGATTTACTGCTAAAAAAAATCCAGCCGTCCACCTCCACACACCCCAACCAGGCCCACAAACACATGCGGTAAATCAACTACACGTAAAATCTTTTATTATTTCCATCAGCAAACGAGTTCACGATTTACTAGGCTAATATGGAACACCGATATACATAGGCCGTTCATGTAGATTCGTTGCCGACATAAAATAACATGCCGCTTCAATCGTTATTGGAATCAAAAAACGGCTCGTGTGCAAATGGAACGTGGGCGTGAGACGTGGCATGCCGCTTCAATCGTTATTGGGATTAAAAAAAAATGGGTCGTGTGCAAATGGATCGTGGCATGCTGCTTCAATCGTTATTGGAATCGTAACAGGTACCTTGGGGATTGGACGCTTTTTCAAATTTTCGAATGCCGGCCTATATCCACCCCGAACCTCATACGGACGTTCAGCAAATCATAACACACAAAAAACCGTTTTCTTCATTTCTCTGTAAATGAGTTCATGGAATAGTACATGTTTTACTAAGCAAACAAAACATCCACACCCCTGTGGTAGAGGCCCGTTAGGAAAGATTCTCTGTGTCTCCCCAAGTACGTTTACGTGTTGTCCAGGATAACAAATCCGAAAACCACGGCATAAAATCACCTGATCGAAGGGGTGACCTAGCCTTTTTTTTTTCCACCCGTCCAACAAGCAAAAAACCGCAAATCAACTACACACAAATCTGTTTCCCCATTTCTCTCAGTAATTAGTCCCGGAGCAGTTTATGTTTTACTAGGCAGAAAGGATACATCCCTACACATTCACTGACACTTGCTGCGCGACCCAAAGAGTGTTTATGCGTTGGCTAGAAAAACAATCCGGTTTACAGACGGGTGAGTTGTTTGGCCATCTGAGAACACGACGCGCAGCACACTCCGTTACCTTGCTCGAACCGCCTCCCGGTAAGTTGCCGATCAAGAGGAGCACATGCACCTCTATCCAACGGCCAGCTACCTATGCACAGCTACCACCATGGGGCATAAAATCCGCGTTGATATATATATATATATATATATATATATTCCAGCTATTCTGCACTCCTTTACAGAATAACTATTCTGTACAACTTTCTGAACTTTCTAAACAGTAAACCGTGAACCTCTCGGCGGAACACCCGGATCTTTGTTTTTGCGGACAGTATTTCGACCGCCATTTTAAAAACCGTTTATCAGAATGATGCATGCAATATGACGTTGGATTCGTATTGTAAATGCGCAACTTTTACTTTTCTGGATGGTTTTCAAATTCTGTACGGTTTTAGAACAATTTCGAATATACTAAACACGGATTTCACGATTTTGTCCGTGTTCGTACAGTATTTGATACGCCATTTTCAAACCGCTCGTCGGATTGATGCAAATAATATGTCGTTGGATAGGTATGGAAAATTTTACTCTTCTGTCAGTTTACGAAATTATGCACGGTTTGAAAACAATTTCAAATATACTATACAATGTTTTCGTAGATTTGTGCGTTTTCGTACTATATTTTGGAAGCCATTTGTAAACCGTTTGTCGGATGATGCAAGTGATACGCCGTTGGAAAGCTATGGAAAATTCGCAATTTCTCTATCTCTAGATAATTTTCGAAATTCATTACGGTTTAAAAGCAGTTTTAAAAATAAGCAATTCTGTTTTAGATCCAGCGAACAACTTTTTGTCAATTACTTTCAAACCGCTTATCGAAACGTAACAAATGATACGGCGTTGGAAAGATATTCACTAGGGGCAAATTTTTCGTGAAGAAATTTTTTCGAAATTCGGTACGGTTTTTGATTAATTTTAAAAATACGAAAGCTGACAAATAAGATGGCATGTCAATCGATTGAAAATTGACACGGTTCAACTACTCGGGTAGGGTGTGGCGGTATGGGAGAGTCAAATTATATTCATATCCTCCACAATTGCTTGTTGGGTCAGTCGATTTGGACAAATAGAGCTTGTACTGATGATTTTAACTAGTACGACTTCCGTCCTAGAAAAACAGAGATATGAACCGCCTCCAATATAGCCGTGAACTTCTCTTTATCTGTAGGTGAACATCCGAACAAGAACAGGTGAACTTCCTATTTTTCACGAGCGAAAGCGAATTTTGCTACGAACGTAAGTAAATTTTCTATTTTTTCACAAGTGAACATCTCGCTGGAACATCTTTTTTCTGAACTTCTCACGATTCACAGTTGACTTTCTATTCTCGAACCACTTCTGAACTTTACTCATAAAGTTGATAACTCACTAGAACTACGTAAGTGAACTTCCTATTTTTTCGTAACTGAATTTCTCGGCATACCGTATCATATTTTTCTGAACCTCTCTCGATACGCACATGAACTTCTTTTTTTTTGCAAGTGAACTTCTGCGCCAAATTAAAGCAAACTTGGGTATTTCACACCTTTGTTTGCCAAAGAACCAAATGACATTTTTTTGTGTCCACGCATGTTCTAACCAATAATCTGAACTTCCTTATCAAACTTGACTGAAAATGACCGTGAACCGTTGTATCTTCCGTAGCGAACTCAGATCAGAAAAGGTGAACCTAGACATACCAAAACTGAACATCACAGCATTTGCTCTAACAGGAACAATTTTTCTAAACGGACATATTTTTCAGAATATTGGTGCGATGTCGTTCTCCTCCGTATTACCAGATGACAGGAATGCCCGCCATGTCAAATGAAGTAAACTAAGAAAACACCAGTATCTGAACTCCCCCAACGCTCCACCCGAACTACGCTCAAATGATGTTGGAGCTCTCCACTCGATCTCATCGGAGAAGAGGCCGAAGAGGAAAAGAATGGGCACCGGGAGGCCGGGATCCGGTATGGGTGGAGGAGGCGGGCAGAGGGCGGTGGAGGAGGAAGGTCGGGTCGGCGCGGGCCGTGGAGGACAGGAGGAGGCAACCAAGGGGCGGGCGCGCGTGCAGTGGAGGATGAGGACACTCCAGCGGCGCAAGGTGGAGGAAGGTCGCCGGGTCCCCCGCGGGCGGCTGGCCGGGGTGGCTGACCTTGGTTGCATCGGTGGTGCAGGGGAGCGGCGATGGAGGGCAGGAGAGCGGAGGCGCGCGGCGTGCAAGGGGGGTCGAGGACGGCGGGTGGAGGCCTCCCAGCAAGCGCGCGACGGAGGTGGGGATCCTCCCGGGCGGCGCAGGGCGGATTTCAGGCGTAATGGGAGGCCGGGGAGCGGCGCGGTGGGAGGCCGGAGGGCGGCGCTGGTGGAGGCTCGGCACGGCGTGGTGGTCATCGGCGTGGAGGCCGGAGCCCTCTCCGGCAGAGCGCGGCGGGGGTGGGGACCGAGCGGCGCGCAGGAGGGGCTCGCGGACGGCCGCGGGGAACCTTCCGTCGTCGAGCAGGAGCAAGGGGAGGCCGGGCGCTGCCGCATCGCGGGTCCGACGTCCTCGCGTCAGATGCGCGCATGGCACTCCGGCCGGCGGCGCGGAGCCAGGAGGTGCGCGGGGGAGGGGGCAAATCGACGGGCGGCCCGCGGGGGAAGGTCGCCGTGGCGGCGCGCAGCTGAGGTCGTCGGGGTCGGCGCTAGAAGAGCGGTGGCTGGCCGGCGGCGGAGGAGGTCGGGGGGGAGCGGCGGCCGGCGGACGAGGTCGGGGCGGAGCGGCGGCCGGCGAGGGAGGTGCGGGAGGTGGAGGGGCGACCGCGTCGACGGGAAGTGGTGGAGGGCCGCGCCAGTGGGAGGTGGAGGGGGTCAGGGGGGCGCGCCGACGGGGAGGTGGTGGGGGAGGTGGATCGGGTGGGGTGGGTGCGTGTGGTAGCTGGTAGGTACATTTTTTTACAGAAGGTGTTTAGGGGGGGACGTGTTCGGGATAAGAAGCCCTGTAGTTTGGAAAAGTTATGCTGAATAACTATTCTACAAACACTTAAGGGGTTGTGCAGAATAGTCCCACCCTATATATATATATAGGTCTGCTATTCTGGAACCAGTTCTAGAATAGCTATTCTGGAACCACTTCTGAACTTCCCGCGCAATGTTGATGAACTTCATTTAATGGTAATGTGAACTTCCTGACGGAACAGACTGATTCTGCACCTTCACGGAAAAAATTTCTAGTGCGATTTTTGATCCGCTTATCAGAATGATGCATATGATATACCGTTGGATAGCTATGGAAATTACGAAACTTTTTCATTTTCACGGGTTTTCGAAATTAGTTACGGTTTTTTAAAGAATTTCAAATATACTAACACTATTTTCGCGTCCGTACCGTATTTTGGTTTCCATTTTCAAACCGTTTATCGGATTGATGCAACTGATACGCTGTTGGAAAGCTATGAAAAAGCCGCAACTTTGTTATCTCATGCACTTTTTCGAAATTCCTTACGGTTTAAGAGCAGTTTTAAATATACATAATTCTGTTATTTTCGAATTCTCGTTTTTTTCTGAACTTCCCACTTCACAACACTGAACTTCTTCCGAACACATAAGTGAACTTCTTCACGAAACATCAGAAGCACGTTCTTCGTCATGTTTTTGACTTTTTGATTTTTTTTGACCTGTTGATTTTCGTACTCGAACCATTTCTGAACTTCGCTCGTCACGAAAGTGAACTTTTATGGGA
>QRDG01000316.1:2212447-2274268 GCA_012064385.1 Puccinellia tenuiflora
CGTGGAGGTCACCTGCGACGGCGGCGAGGGGCTGGGTGGCCGGAGAGGGTCTAGACGAGTGGCGGCGGGGGCGCGCCTCCTGAGTCGCCTGGAGCGGCTCGGGAGGTGGCTAGCGACTGTCGCAAATCATGAAAATGGGGGATCGATTTCTGGAGGATTGGATCCTATAGGAAATTTTCCAATAGAGATTGTTTGATTCATAGGATCATATCCCATAGTAAATTTTCCTATAAAAGTAGTGCAAATCCTATAGGAAAAAAACATGAAGTCCAACCTCATGGAAAATCCTTCAACATAACCAAAGGGAATCCCTCTTCGTATAGGATTCAATTAGACATACCATCTCAATCTTATAGGTTTCCTATTCCTACAATTTTCCTATCCTATGAATCAAAGGAGAGCCCTTATGGTTTTCAATCCTACAAACCAAACAAGATCTATAGAAAAAAAGATTAGTAATATAGAATCGTTCAAAATTTTCTATGGATAGAATTTGAACCGAACAGGCCCTTGGTTGAATGATTTTGCTTCGAGGAATGGTTATTTTCGTTTTACCTTTGCTATAGATGTTTGGCGAGTACGCGTTGTGTGGTGGCAGACACATGCACAGACGCGGCCGGGAGAGGGTGGAACTGTTTGCAAGGTCACGTCAAAGGAACAATCCATCCATCCATCCCTTCGATCAATCGATCCATCACCTGTTTGTAGCTAGCCAGGATCGATGGCGCGTGCGTGCGTGCGTGCGTGTGAATGGACTGTGGATCGGGGCATATAGACAGGCCAGCAACGTGACTTAGACTCCACACTTTCCTATCCTGCTGCCTGCACTGTGGACCTTGTCCTTTTCTCCACCTCCAACGCCTTCCCCTCCCTCCTGTCCATGTCCTAGCTGCTTAGGCAGCTAGGCACCTGCATACATATTTCATGCAGGCCGTGCACATGCCGCAGGGAGCTGGAGGTAGGCCACGACGACCCCTGCCGGCCGGAGGTAGTTGCGATCCGGTTGCGACATGTCTCGTCGCCGGTTAAATTCAGGCCCTGTCGCCAAAAGTCGAGCATCATTCGAAAAGTTCCATAACCTCACTGGTGCTTACCGTTTACTCTACATTACGATCATCGAAAGCAGGCACCGGAATAGACGATCGACTCCGCATGTTGGACAGAGTGAGAGACACATGCATGGAGAAACGGCAACCTAGCTATATATATAGTACTGTAGTAGCTGGTAACTCCACAACAGCAACAACATCGCCTCGAGATGGATTAATCAGCAAGGACTCCACGAAAAAGGGTTCCTGTTTCCTCTGATCCCTGCTAATCTGCATGCATGCGCTATGCAGATCGATCGAGGGCTGGCTAGCCATCGTCGTTCGTCAACGGCCCTTTTCTGCACACACACATGCACGGATAAACAAGTTGATCTGGATCATCCCATGTTTCCCTTGCCACATGCAGTTTCTTCGTCTAGCTAGCTGCCTCGATCGAAACTAGATCAGTAGTATTAAATGTGCTACCTACCAAGTGACCAACACACATACATGCCCTTCCTTCCTTCTTCTGGGGCCTCGCAAGCGTGCGTGCGTGCATACTCTTAATTTAATCACACTAGCTACACTTGGGGTTAAAAATGGAGTTGAACGGAGTAACAGACGGGGAGACCAGGAGAGGCACCGGGGGAATATACAAGTGACATGCTGTCTCGCCGGGTAGGAACACAGCGGTCTCCTCTGATTGGGTTTACGAGGCAGTCAGTCTTCCCTCCTGTGTATGTGATCTTCTTCCCCCTCTCTCTCGTCGTATCAGGCGCATCAGATAACAGCGGCTAATAGGTAGAGTGAGAATCTCTCCCAGGTAACATGGACCCGTGGAAACGGCGAACTGGTTGTTCTTGCTGCACCTGGGATCAAATTCAGTGGCATCAACAAGAGAACCAGATATTTGAACTGACGTTGATCGGTACAACTTGGGAGTACGTATTTCAACCGGAGATGGATGTCCATATATACATATAGTACATATCTCGCCAGCGAATTAAGGAGTACGACGACTACAGATCAGATCAGATCAGGCAGCATGGAGCTAGCTAGCTAGGCATGCAGATCGGTCGATCTCAGACGATGCGGAAGTAAATGCACGCACATCTCTGTATTGCATTGGCAGTGTATAGTACGGCACTGTACGTACTATAGCTAATATGGCCGATCGATCATCGATCGACCTGGATGGATGGATCCCAGCAAAAGAGATGGATGCACGGAATAAATGCTACCACTTACTTCCTGTCTCCCTCCAAACTCAGCCGGGAGGAGTGGACTACTTGAGAGAGAGGCTTTTCCTTCTGGCTCTGCACATCCTGCAACTGTGTACGTCGCCCTGACGAGTAAAACGACGGTCAATATAGCATTTTTTCGATCAATGCACAACCATATGATTATTTACTTAAAAGTCAGGTAAAACCGAAATCGAACATGTCACATCGAGTCGAGACAGTAATGCATGCAATCAGATTACCACTAACCATTACCTCCGTTTTTGTCGTGGTTTTAGTTCAAATTAGTAAAGACCGGAACAAATGAAAAGTATATTACTCTAGGAAAATTCCTAAAAAATGATCCGGTTTTCATATGTTGATCTCAGAACTTTTATTCCAAAACATGAGTTTCAAGCCGTCACTTTTAATAAGGGCACGACGCAGATGTGGGTCGACATTGTCTAATCAGTGATCCAGCGTTTTCACCAGAGTACACATACTAGCCCCTTATTATAGCCTGAATAAAATTATGTGCTAGCTCGGTAGCTCCCCCAACGTCCGCTTTTAGAATCGCGTATTAAGCTATCTTTTTTTTTTTGAAGTGCGTATTAAGCTATCTTTGGTTGCGAAACACAGTAGCACCGTGATCACTTATTCACTTAAAATTTTAAAACCTCGTAGCATGACTGTTGTCATTCTGTAGCTTTTTTTTGTTGCCATGTCATTGCTTTGCTTTTTTTTTTTTGAGAGAATTGCCATGTCATTGCTAGGCCATGCTTTGAGGCTTCTGATGAGACGAAGGTCCTTTTTGACTCCTCCCCTGGTTTCGGGCTCCACGTGGGCTGCTTGGGCGAACCCTATGCTCCGCGTACCACGGAGCTTGCAAAGCTCCGCGTACCACCGGTAGCATATGGGCCGGCCCAGTAGTAGGGATGTTGGTTTTTTTCTGTTTCGTTTTTTTTTGTCTGTGTTTCTTTTTGTTTTTTTCTGTTTCTTTTTTCTTTCTTCTTTTTCGGTTTTCTGTTTCTTTTTATTTTTTCGTTTTTTTCTTTTATTTTTCGTTTTTCTGTTTATATTTTTTGTTTTTCATCTTTGCATTTTTCTTTTTTCTTTTTTTAACGTTTATTTTCTATTTTCTTTTTTGTCTTCTGTCTCTTTTAGTTTTATTTTAAATAAATGTTTATGTTGTGGAAAAATTGAGTAGGTTTTTTGTTTTAAATAACATAAATGTTCTAAAAAATTCAATAAAATAAAAATGTTAATATTTGAAAATTCATTCAAATAAAATAAATGTTTTATTGAAAATTCGTTCAAATAACATAATTGTTCATGTTTTGAAAATCCGTTCAAATAACATAATTGTTCACGTTTGGAAAATCATTCAAATAAGATAAATGTTTTATTGAAAATTCGTTCAAATAACATAATTATTTATGTTTTAAAATTCGTTCAAATAAGATAAATGTTTTATTGAAAATCCGTTCAAATAATATAATTGTTCATGTTTGGAAAATCGTTCAAATTAGATAAATGTTTTATTGAAAATTCGTTCAAATAACATAATTGTTCATGTTCTGAAATTCGTTCAAATAAGATAAATGTTTTATTGAAAATTCGTTCAAATAACATAATTGTTCATGTTTGGAAAATTGTTCAAATAAGATAAATGTTTTATTGAAATTTCGTTCAAATAACATAATTATTCATTTTGAAAATCATTCAAATAAGATAAATATTTTATTTAAAAGTCTTTCAAATAATAGAAAAAGTTTATATTTAAAAATTCGTTCAAATACATAATTTTTCATGTTTGAAAATTGTTCAAATAAAATAATTATATTTATTAGTTTTTTAAAATATATAAATATATTTGCATTATAATGATTTTTGTTTTTTTTCAAATAAGATAAATGTTTTATCGAAAATTTGTCCAAATAACATAATTGTTCATGTTTTGAAAATCGTACAAATAATATAAATGTTTTATTTAAAATTCGTTCAAATAACATAATTGTTCATGGTTTGAAAATCAATCAAATAGTATAATTTTTATGTTTGAAAAGCGTTCAAAAAATATATTTTTTACATATATAAATATATTGTTAGTAAGTTGATTTGCGTATTTTTCCACAAATATAAACACTGTTTCATGTTAGTATAAAAATAGAAAAGATAAATTAAAACATAAAAATAAACCGAAAATAGAAAAGAAGAAATAATGAGTACCTGCGTTTTGAGCCGGCCCATACCGCGGTGTGGGGTGCGCGGCGCGTCGCAAGCGCCGCGGTACGCGCGATATAGGAGCCCCCGGCTGCTTGACGTGCAGAAGCGGGGAAGTGGGCTTATATCGTCGTAGCGCAAAGAGCCCGTGCTCTTTAATCTAGCCTGCTTGAGCCCACGGCCAGTACCACGTGAGATTGCCCAGTGACCTCTTCCTCCTCCATTGAAATCCCCAGTGAGATTGCCTGCCGCCGCTGCCCGCATTCCCGTTCCTCCATCTCCACCCCAAGCTACTCAGTTGCCGGCGCGCCACCAAGGACTCTTGTCAGGCGCAGGAGAGAGTCCGGAGTACGAGCTTCGGCGGCGACCGCTGATCGGAAGGAAGAGGAGATGGAAGAAGGGGCCAAGCGCGTCGGCGGCAACTCTGGTCAGGTAAGACGACGAGCAATCTACCACACCAGAACCTTTTTAAATTAGTAGAACATGAAATGAAATAAATAATAATATCCAGTAATAATTATTCACATCTATGTTCCTCCACCATATGATGCTAGAAAGATATATTTTGTGTGTTCAACTGTGTATCAGCATTTGCAATTCTAAAGTACTCTTTTTCGAAAAAAGGAAGGTAAAAATCTCCTAGCCTCGGCATCCTCGGATGGTAGTTTCTTTCTTCTGAAACAGCGTCTTCAAGAAGAAAGTACACACATGAAATTAATGCACGCTTGCGGCGACATTGCTGGGTCTAGCTTGTGAAGGCTAGGACATGGATTTCAGTTTCATCCTGAAAGCCGGGTCCAACCTATTAAGGCCAGAACATAGGCACAGAGAAAACACCTTCAACAAGTAGACGAAACAAAGTGTGCCATTGCCAGGTCTGACCAATGACTTGTTTCCACCACGGACATGAAGTGGTATTCTAGTCAACATCTTGACGACAACGTTCTGAGTGCCATCACTGCCATGCCACCTATTACTGCGAGTCTCCGACCGAACTCCACCATGGTGTCCTCTGGAGATAGCCGCCAATGGCAGACCACACCCTGCAAGTCCTCATGAGTGTGCATCGATCTGGTCAAGATCTTCCTCATTTCAGACCAAAACAATAGTCCTCCACGAGACCACGCACAATGGAGAGAGCCCCCGAGTCAACCACCTCTGTTGGAGTAAAGCCGCCCTATGGCCGACAATGGCGTCATCAGGGGCGGAGCTAAGGCATCTCACCCGGGTGCACAAGACACCGGGTAAAAACGAAATTCTTTGTAATCTAGCATTTTATCACCACATATGAACCCCCTAAAAATGCATTTTATGTGTTAAATGCTACTCCCTCCTATCCGAAAAAAGGGTCGTGACACGACATTTTGTGAAAACACCCTCCAGGATTTTGCACGTCAACCCGTGGTCTACGCTGACGCCGCTCGCTCACCCGCACAGCCCTGCACTCGCACTCTGTCCATCTCCCTCCCTGCTCCGCCGCCGAGCGTCCTCTCTCTGCTCCTCCTCGTCTAGCCGGCGCCTCGCCTCGCCGCGCTCCCCTGCTCGGCCCCTCGCGCTGCGGTTAGACGGAAGATTTGACCTATATACGACCGGAGCCGCTCGCCGCTCTTTTCTTGGTCGACTCCGTCGAGGAATCGCAGGATCCGGCATCGGCGAGGCCGGATCCGATGGCTGCACGGCCGGACGCGCCGGGTCTTGGTGGCTGCTCTCCCCTTTGGCGGCGGCGCGGTTCAAGCCGCCGCTCGCGAGATGCGGCGAGGAGCGCCGGCGGTTCCTCGAGACGGCCGCGGCTCAAGCCGCCGCTTGCGGGATGCGGCGAGCGCGCGCCGGCGGTTCCTCGGGACGGCCACGGCGGAGATGCAGTTGGGTCGTGGTTCACACGCTGTGATATTTGTATATGAGAGGGATTTTTTTGTAAATTTACATTTATACACACGCTGCGAATCTTTTTTCGGATCGGAGGGAGTACCACTTACTTCCTGTCTCCCTCCAAACTCAGCCGGGAGGAGTGGACTACTTGAGAGAGAGAGGCTTTTCCTTCTGGCTCTGCACATCCTGCAACTGTGTACGTCGCCCTGACGAGTAAAACGACGGTCAATATAGCATTTTTTTTTATAAAGGAGGATAACCACTAGTCTCTATATCGATCAATGCACAACCATATGATTATTTACTTAAAAGTCAGGTAAAACCGAAATCTCGAGTCGAGACAGTAATGCATGCAATCAGATTACCACTAACCATTACCTCCGTTTTTGTCGTGGTTTTAGTTCAAATTAGTAAAGACCGGAACAAATGAAAAGTATATTACTCTAGGAAAATTCCTCAAAAATGATCCGGTTTTCATATGTTGATCTCAGAACTTTTATTCCAAAACATGAGTTTCAAGCCGTCACTTTTAATAAGGGCACGACGCAGATGTGGGTCGACATTGTCTAATCAGTGATCTAGCGTTTTCACCAGAGTACACATACTAGTCGCGTATAGCCTGCATGGAATTATGTGCTAGCTCCCCAACGTCCGCTTGTAGATCGCGTATTAAGCTATCTTTGGTTGCGAAACACAGTAGCACCGTGATCACTTATTCACTTATAAAATTTTAAAACCAAGTAGCATGACTGTTGTCATGCTGTAGTTTTTTTTTTTTTTTGCCATGTCATTGCTAGGCCATGCTTTGAGGCTTCTGATGAGACGAAGGGCCTTTTTGACTCCTCCCTGGTTTCGGGCTCCACGTGCGCAGGCACTATATCTCGCTTACTGCGAGACGTAGCACCGCCTCGCCCGTACAATTTCTACCATGGGCCGGCCCAACAAGGCAGTAGGTACCTTCCTGTGCAGGAATGTTGTCTCGTTCGTGTGCAGGTTCAAACCCACGCGAAAGGTAATCATTCTTTTCCGTTCTGCTTGCTTCCGTCATTTCATAAATCTTTTAGGAATATTCTATACACGTGATTGGTTTGTTTGTTCTGTTTCTGTTTATTTTTTGTATTTCAAATTTTCTTTCTTTTTTTAGTTCATTCTCCATTAATTTTTCAACAGTGATTTATTTTCATTCTTTTCTCTTTTTACGTTTATATTTTTTGTTCATGTTTCTTTTTTTGGAGGAATGTATGAATATATTTGTGTAACGTATGAATATTATTTTGAAACCTTGAATGCAATTTTTTTGAATTTGTAGAATATTTTTCTGAATCCATCGATCTACTTTCTTTTGGTTCACTATTATATTCTGTTTACCCGAACTTTAGTACCTTTTCATTTTGATAATTATTTAATTTTTATATTTATTTTTGGTTCAGTATTATTTCTGTTTCACCAAAACTTTCGGTTCACTAATACTTATGGTCCATATTTGTTTTCTGTTTACTACTCCCTCCGATCCATAATAAGTGTCGGAAAATTAGTACAAAAGTTGTACTAACTTAGAATAAAATTTTCGACACTTATTATGGATTGGAGGGAGTATTTTTTTTTGTTCACCGAAAATTTTAGTTCACTATTATTTACGGTTCATATTTATTTTCGGCTAAATTTTTTTTTGTTTAACCGGAAACTTTGGTTTGATATTATATACGGTACATATTTATTTTTGGTTCACTATTATTTACGGTTCATATTTACTTTTGGTTCACTATTTTTTTAGTTAAACGAAAATTTTGGTTTACTATTATTTACAGTTCTTATTTATTTTTGGTTCACCGGAAATTTTGGTTCACTATTACTTACAGTTCATATTTATTTTCGGTTCTCTATTTTTTTGGTTAATGAAAATTTTCGGTTTACTATTATTTAAGGTTCATATTTATTTTTGGTTCACTACTTTTCTGGTTAACCGAAAGTTTTTACTATTATTTATGGTTCATATTTATTTTCGGTTCACTATTATTTTTAGTTCACCGAATTTTTTGTTCACTATTATTTTTGGTTCACCGAAAATTTTGGTTCACTATTATTTATGGTTCACTATCATTTTTGGTTCATCATATTTTTGATTCACTATTATTTTCAGTTCATTATTATTTTTGGTTAACCGAAAATTTTGGTTCACTTTTATTTACAGTTCATATTTTTTGTTCATTATTATTTTTAGTTCACCAAAATTTTTGTTCGCTATTATTTACGGTACATATTTATTTTTGGTTCACCGAAAATTTTGGTTCACTTTTATTTTCAGTTCAGCCAAATTTTAGGTTCTTAGTTCCTTTTCACCTAATTTATTTTTGGTTCACTATTATTAAGGTTCAGCTTAATTATAGTTCCATTTCGGTTTACTATTATCGAGGATTCACTATTTATTTTTGGTTTACTATTCTTTTCAGTTTACCAAAATTTTTGGTTCACCCAAATTTATTTTCTTTTCGATTCACTTATATTTTTTATTCATTATTATTTTCAGTTGAGCCGAAAATAATGTTTTCTTTTTTTTTCTTTTTTATTATTTTCGAAAAATGTGTACTACATCGGGACATTATGTATGTAACTACGTATGTCGTCACAAGCTGGGAGAAAACGAAACGTGTCTAGAAAGCAGTACTATACTTATTAGTAGAAAAGAAAAACGAGAGAAGGGAAGAATCGAAACCTGCGGGTGCTTGTTTTTTTTTTTGTTTTGAGCCAAACCTACGCGTACATACGAGCGGAAAGACCTTCGTAAACGTCGTGTGCTGGGCCAGGCCCACTAGGGAGAACACGTGAGCGAGGCGAGAGTTTCATCTCGCAACAAGCGATGCATAGGGGTCCCCCTCCACGTGGGCTGCTTGACGTGCAGAAGCGGGGAAGGGAGCTTATATCATCGGAGCCCAAAGAGCCTGTGCTCTTTAATCTAGCCTGCTCGAGCCCAGCCCGTGCCACGTGAGATTGCCGAGTGACCTCTTGCTCCTCCATTGAAATCCCCAGTGAGATTGCCTGCCGCCCGCATTCCCGTTCCTCCGTCTCCACCCCAAGCTACTCAGTTGCCGGTGCGCCACCAAGGACTCTTGGCAGGCGCAGGAGAGAGGTCGGAGGACGAGCTTCGGCGGCGACCGCTGATCGGAAGGAAGAGGAGATGGAAGAAGGTGCAGAGCGCGTCGGCGGCAACTCAGGTCAGGTAAGACGATGAGCACTCTACCACACCGGAACCTTTTTAAATTGGTAGAACATGAAATGAAATGAATAATAATAGCCAGTAATAATTCTTCACAGCTATGTTCCTCCCCCATATAATGCTAGAAATATATATTTTGTGTGTTCACCCATGTATCAGCATTTGCAATTCTAAAGTACTTTTTTCGGTAAAAACCTCCTAGCCTCGGCATCCTCGGATGGTAGTTTCTTCTGAAGAAGCGCCTTCAAGAAGAAAGTACACACATGAAATGCACGCTCCCGGCGACATTGCCGGGTCTATCTTGTGAAGGCTAGGACATGGATTTCAGTTTCATCCTGAAAGCCGGGTACAACAATTAAGGCCAGAACATAGGCACAAAGAGAATACCTTCAACAAGTAGACGAAACAAAGTGTGTCATTGCCAGGTCTGACCAATGAAGGCCAAATAACTCATTTCCACCACGTACATGAAGTGGTATTCTAGTCAACATCTTGACAACAACGTTCTAAGTGCCATCACTGCCATGCCACCTATTACTCCGAGTCTCCGACCGAACTCCACCATGGTGTCCTCTAGAGATAGCCGCCAATGGCAGACCAAACCCTGCAAGTCCTCATGAATGTGCATCGATCTGGTCAAGATCTTCCTCATTTCAGACCAAAACAATAGTCCTCCACGAGACCACGCACAATGGAGAGAGCCCCCGAGTCAACCACCTCTGTTGGAGTAAAGCCGCCCTACGAGTCTACGACCGACGATGTCGTCATCAGGGGCGGAGCTAAGGCATCTCACCCGGGTGCACAAGACACCGGGTAAAAACGAAATTCTTTGTAATCTAGCATTTTATCACCACATATGAACCCCCTAAAAATGCATTTTATGTGTTGTGCATCCTCTATGCACCCTGGTTCTAAATGTTGTAGCTCCGCCCCCTGGGCATCATTGGAGAAAGTGGCGCTGATTGTGCGTGCGACGGGGACGCCTCCTGTTGAGCACCGTTCATTGGGGTGCCACCGAATCACGCCACGGATGGGGAGCCGCTGCTCCACCAAGTTGCAGGTCGGCATGCCCAGACGTCGTGCCAACACGATCGATCAAGGTCGCATTCGTGTCGAACCTCGTCGGCAAGGAAAACCCCATGCAGCCACCTAGCCCGAGAAGAGCCGGTGACGGCACTAGCCTTCGAGCTTTGATCTCGCGATGTAGGCTACCATGCTCGTCGCCACTAATCCAGCGAAGGACCTCTGCAGCCTCCGTCGAGACATGCTGGTGTGCAACATCGCCTTGAGGCGCGTCAAGACCCTACCCTGACCAGCCAGTGAAGGTCTGCTGCCACCGTCAATCTCGCGGTTTTGCACGGGGAGACCCCTGGCGGTGCTGAGGAGGAGATGCGCTTGAGAATTTGACCAGGACGGTGCTCCCGAGAAGGCCTCCCGAGTCACCCTATGGACGATGCGGGGGCTCTGGTGCGTTATTTTCGGGTGGTCGTTTCCTTTCCATGGGGGTCGACCACTTTCTATAAACACTTGGTGTGTTTTTACAAAAACATGTCATGGAGAACAATAATCTGTATATACATGTGTTTTATATATGGTTGGAACTTGGAAATACAAGTGACATGATTTCAATTATCTAGTGAGATGTTTTTTAGGACATCATGCAACATGTACAGTGTACAATCAACACAGCAAGGCATTGAAAGCATGTTACATCACTTCTTATTTGTGGGCCCAGACGTTGAGAGAGTGCTAACTGCTAAAGGGAGAAAAACGTTCTCTAGACTTATACAAACCTAAAACCGTTTGCTTCACTTCACAAGCATGACGTCGTACATATCAAATGGAAGGTCGAAATCATGGTTGCTGTTGCATTTGCCATTCTTGAATTGCAAAATGAAGGGCAATGTTCGGTATTAACTCATGGTGTGTCAAACTGAGGTAGGTCATGGGGGACATTTTATGGCCCTTTTGAAGCCAGTCCTTGATGGTGTCACCTTCATATGTGAATCCATCTGCAGCAATGTGTGGATCCCTCATGATCTCCTGAAATTATGGCAAAGATGCAAGGTTTTATCAAACTAAAGACAACCATGCTAACAACCTACTTAAAAGCTAATAAAGCCTCATTATAGCAGAGCAGACGTTAACTATGGTGGTGATTGAACTGTAACGTTGAAGGTGATTAATCAGGCAAATAGAAGGTAACCGTTGGTGCGAACTAGGGCGTCGCGTGATTCAAGTACTTAATTTCCTTGATTCGTTGACGTACCTGTGTCATTGGGCAGATGAAAAATATTGGAGGCTGGCATTTATCGTCTGGAAAGTTGATCATAGCTTGCAGGACACCCCAGGCCTCCTTTGCAAGATCAGGCCGCTCCTTCCTGTCATACCGACAACATCTCAGTGCAAGTCTTGCCAACTCCTCAGTGTACTCAGGTGGCCATTTCCCTGCAGATGTGTCAATTATATCTTGCAGCATGTCATTGCTCAAGGCTGCTTCCACCTCATACGGAAGGCCTAGGGGGTTCTTGCCAGTTAGCAATCGCATGAGAACTACTCCAAATGAGTAGACGTCATACTGCCCCGTGAGCTCCCCTGAGGTAATGTATCCTGGATCCATGTAACCCACTGTGCCTTTAATTTGGTTTGTTTGGTGGTAAGGGGTGATGGTCATGTTCGTCAGATTCAAGGGACGGGAGATCCCAAAGTCTGCCAGTTTGCAAACAAAGCTAGTGTCAAGAAGGACATTGTCAGGCTTGAGATCACCATGGGCGATGCCTTTTGGTTTGTTGGAGTGGAGGAAGATAAGCCCAGTGCAGATGTCTGCAGCAATCCTGATGCGCATTCGCCATGAGAGTGGTTTTGTTTGGTGCTTGCACTGCAGACAGTCCTCTAGGCTTCCATTCGATAAGAATTCGAAAACCAGCACTTTGGCCTCCCTGCACACTCCTATTAGAGTGACGAGGTTTGGGTGCCTCATCCTACATAGTGTTTCTACCTGCAATACTGTTAGAAATAATGGGCTATTTTCTCTAGCCCATGTGAGATTTCAGATTTTCCCTAAATCTCAAATCCCATGTGCATATGAAGCCCATATGTGATGCAGCCCATTTGGGTGGCAGCTCACACATGTGAGTGGCAAGGGGAGTGGGAGCTAAAGTTTAGTCCCACCTTGCTAGTTTGAGAGGAGTTGCACCAACTTATATAGTGGAGTGTTTTACTACTTGGTAAGTGAGTGACAATAGGAGCAGCCTACGCGCACTCCTCCTCCTCCGCCGCTCGCTCATCTCGACTCGGCACGTCGCGTCGCGGTCATGCTTCGTGAATGAGCCTCGAGCCGATTCTTATTTTTGCAGTCCAGGAAAACTGAGTCTTTGACGGATGCATCAAACAGCTAAGCCATTCGGGTCGCTCGCGAATCATGGGCTGCTGTAACCGACTCGAACTTGCGACATGGGCTCGGTGCCACTTCGTATTCGTTAGGGTTTTCCTACGCCGCACTATATAAGGGCATACGCTATATACGCTCAATACATCATCGAACCGATCTAGGTTTTGCCACTTCTCGTTCCTTGCGCCGCCACCGTAGATTACTCCATCCCGAGGGCCGGCGTGCACCGGTGAACGGGAGAGCAGGTCTCCGGAACCATTAGCTCTTGCGATCCTGTACGGGAGAGGGCTAATTAGGTTTTTGGGAAGCGCTCCGCGCGACTGCTCAAGTTCGTCATCACGGCTCGTCTTCCTGGTCGTCAAGCGGGACCTAAGGCGCGTCGTCTTCAACGCCGTCTTCTTCGTCCGGTCATCGCCAACGTTGTCGTCAACAACATCGGCACTGCATCGGCTACGGCTACTTCCTCTACTACGGATCGGTACGTGCTGTGTCATCCGATCTGTTGGTGTAACATGTTTAGCGTTCACATGTTTTCCGTATGTATGCTGCTGTCCATGTTAGTTACTACATCTAGTATATTTGAGATTAACATGTCAGTAGGGATTGTCGTCATGTTTAATATTATGGAATTAATCATGGAATTATTGCCTAATTACTCAACAATACAAAAACCTAATTATAGGCAATTTCCTGAGTTATCAATGGCTGGTTTTGCTGATGCTATGAGGCCGGAAAAGTTTACCGGTGTGAGCTTTAAGAGGTGGCAAGTGAAGTGCCAGCTCTGGCTTATGGCTTTGAAAATATTCCATGTCAGTAAAGGCATGCCTGAGGGAACTATTTCTGAGCAAGATCAGGAAAAGTTCCGGTATGACAATACTGTCTTTAGGGGATGTATTCTTAGCGTTCTTGATGGCCGTCTGTGTGATGTCTACATGCACATAGAGGACGACAAGGAGCTCTGGGAAGCACTGAATGCGAAATTCGGTGCATCCGATGCTGGCAGTGAACTCTATGTCATGGAGAGTTTCCATGATTACAGGATGGTGAATAACCGTTCTGTAGTGGAACAGGCTCATGAAATAGAGTGCATTGCAAAGGAGCTCGAACTTCTCAAGTGTGCCATACCCGACAAGTTTGTGGCTGGGTGCATTATTGCAAAGTTGCCTCTGTCATGGAGGAACTTCGCCACAACTCTCAAACATAAGAGACGGGAGATATCAGTTGAAAATCTGATTGCGTCTCTTGATGTTGAGGAGAAATCTCGGGCTAAGGACACTAATGAGAGAGGCGGTGAGGGTCAGTCTAGCGCCAACATGGTGCAGAAGAACTCACATGTCAAGAACAAAGGGAACTTCAAGCCCTCGTTCAATAAGCCTGCAAAGACTACTGACTTCAAGAAGAAGAAGAAGAAAGTGAACAAAGCTGGGCAGGGAGGATGTTATACCTGCGGAGAGCTTGGCCACTATTCCAAGAACTGCCCAGAACATGCAGATCGCAAAGGAAAAGATGGCTCCAAGAATGTCAATGTCGTGACCGCTAGCAATACTGATGGGTATGGTAATTTACCTGTTGTGCTTTTTGTATTTCAATCTCCATGTTGGTGGATTGATACGGGTCCTAATGTTCATGTGTGTTCTAACATCTCTATGTTTACTTCTTACCAGGTCGCACGGGATTCTTCCGTCCTAATGGGGAATGGATCACATGCTTCAGTTCGTGGTGTTGGCATGGTAGATCTGAAGTTTACTTCGGGGAAGATCGTGCAGCCGAGGAACGTGCAGCATGTCCCTACTATGAACAAGAATCTCATTAGTAGCTCCCTTCTATGCAGAGATGGGTTTAAAGTAGCCTTCGAGTCCAATAAAGTGGTTGTGTCAAAGTTTGGACAATTTATTGGTAAAGGTTATGAGTGCGGAGGCTTGTTCCGCTCTTCCCTTTCAGATTTTTATAATAAGTCAGTGAACCATATTTGTGGCAATGTTGATCCGGATGCTAGTGTTTGGCACTCTCGTTTATGTCACGTTAATTTTGGTTTAATGTCTCGGTTATACAACATGTGTTTAATTCTAAAATTCACTATTGCCAAAGGTTCTAAATGCCATAGTTGTCTGCAATCTAAGCAACCTCGGAAGCCTCACACGGCAGTCGAGGAGAGAAAATTGGCACCTCTAGAACTCATACATTCTGATCTATGCGAGATGAATGGTGTGTTGACAAAAGGTGGAAAGAGATATTTCATGACGTTAATTGACGATGCTACTAGGTTCTGCTATGTTTATTTGTTGCAAACTAAAGATGAAGCTTTAGACTACTTTAAAATCTATAAGGCTGAAGTTGAAAATCAATTAGAGAGAAAGATCAAGCGTCTTAGGTCGGATCGTGGTGGAGAATATTTTGCGAAAATATTTGATGAATTCTATGAGGAACACGGCATTATTCATGAGAGGACGCCTCCCTACTCGCCCCAATCAAATGGGGTTGCCGAGAGGAAAAACCGCACGCTGACCGACTTGGTGAATTCCATGTTGGACACTGCGGGTTTATCTAAGGCATGGTGGGGGGAGGCCTTGTTGACTTCAAGTCATGTCCTGAATAGAGTTCCTAACAAGAATAAAGAGAAAACCCCTTATGAGGAGTGGGTTGGAAGAAAGGCGTCACTTTCTTATTTGCGTACTTGGGGATGTTTGCCGAAAGTCAATATTCCTATTCTGAAGAAATGCAAACTCGGACCAAAGACAGTGGATTGTATTTTTCTGGGCTATGCACCGCATAGCATTGGTTATAGATTTTTAGTGGTTAAATCTGAGGTTCCGGATATGCATGTTGATATTATAATGGAATCTCGTGATGCAACATTTTTTGAGAATATGTTTCCTATGAAAGATATGCATAGTACTGCTAGAATTTCTTCTGAGATAATTCCTGAATCTAGTACATCGAGTGATCATTCTGAACAACCACTTGAGACTGTCCTGGAGAAGGATGACAATGAAGCTCCTAAGAGGAGCAGGACACAAAGGATTGAAAAATTCTTTGGTGATGATTTCATTGTGTACCTTGTGGACAATACTCCTACGTCCATTGCAGAGGCGTACGCATCTCCTGATGCGGATGACTGGAAAGAATCTTTCCATAATGAGATGGACTCGATTCTTTCTAATGGGACATGGGAATTGTCTGAACGACCGTATGGGTGCAAACCTGTGGGTTGCAAGTGGGTGTTTAAGAAGAAGTTGCGGCCTGATGATACTATTGAGAAGTACAAGACGCGGCTTGTGGCCAAGGGCTACATGCAGAGAGAATGCGAAGATTACTTTGATACCTATTCACCTGTCGCTAGACTGACCACCATTCGTGTACTACTTTCCCTGGCTGCCTCTTATGGTCTTATCGTTCATCAAATGGACGTAAAGACGGCTTTCCTCAATGGAGAGTTCGAAGAGGAGATCTATATGGATCAGCCCGATGGGTTCATGGTAAAAGGTGAAGAGAGAAAGGTATGCAAGTTGTTGAAGTCCTTGTATGGACTGAAACAAGCACCTAAACAATGGCATGAGAAGTTTGACAGAACTTTGACTTCTGCGGGCTTTGCAATTAATGAGGCTGATAGGTGTGTTTATTATCACCATGGTGGGGGCGATAGTATCATATTATGCTTGTATGTCGATGACATATTGATATTTGGTACAAGCATGAATGTGATAAATGAGGTCAAGTATTTTCCGTCAAAATGTTTTGACATGAAAGATATGGGAGAAGCTGATGTAATTCTGAACATCAAGCTGATTAAGGATGAGAGTGGGATTGTTTTAACACAATCACACTATGTTGAGAAGGTCTTGAGCCGGTTCGGCTTTATAGACAGCAAGCCTTCTCCAACGCCTTATGATCCTAGCATGGCACTTCGAAAGAACAAGAAGGAATCGATAGATCAATTGAGATACTCTCAGATAATCGGTTCACTCATGTACCTCGCGATCGCGACGAGATCTGATATCTCATATGCTATAAGCAAGTTGAGCAGGTTCATGTCAAACCCGGGTAATGATCATTGGCATGCACTTGAAAGGGTCATGCGCTATCTGAACGGTACAATGAGTTATGGAATTCACTATTCCGGGCACCCTGCCGTGCTAGAGGGATATAGTGACTCTAACTGGATTTCAGATGCTGATTAGCTCTACGCCACAAGTGGGTATGCATTTACCCTTGGAGGTGGCGCAGTGTCATGGAGGTCTTGTAAACAGACCATATTGACGAGGTCAACCATGGAAGCAGAACTTACTGCTTTGGATACAACCACTGTAGAGGCAGAATGGCTGCGTGAGCTCTTGATGGACTTGCCGGTGGTTGACAAACCATTGCCGGCCATCCTTATGAACTGTGACAACCAAACGGTGATTGTCAAAGTGAAAAGTGCTAAGGATAATGCAAAGTCATCAAGACACGTTAAAAGAAGTTTGAAATCTGTCGGGAAATGGAAAAACTCAGAAGTAATTACTGTTACGTATATTCAAACAGACAAAAACCTGGCAGATCCCTTTACAAAGGGACTATCACGAAATGTGATAGATAGTGCATCGAGTGAGATGGGCATGAGACCCATGAGTATTACATCATAGTGGTAACCCAACCTATGTGATCGGAGATCCCGTGAAGTAGGACCTGAGAAAAACAAACTGGTGGTTTAACGGAGTAGAGCTTTTTGTTACCCTCTCTAAGCGAAGATGCACAAGCTCTCAGAAAGCTGTAAGGCAGGTTGGCGATATGCCTTAATGTGGTTCTATTGGCTATTTTATAGCAAAAATGCTGTCCTACAGAGCATTCTTGGAAGAACACACCTATATGAGTTCCGACTGTTAAACGTCACACTTTATGAGATTTGGGTGATCTCTAGTAAACTCATGAAGAGAACAGTGAGTACGACGCATATGCTCCACCCGCGGGGTAGGCTACTGGCAGCTAGGTACTGGTTATGACTTTGAGTGAAGTCTATTGGCACCAAACCTACAATTCAAGGCTTAGTCCGTTGTTCAAGTTGTTGATAAATGTAGCTTAAAGCTCTAGGCGGAAGTTCAACTTAACAGTCTCAGCTGAAACACTGATATATAAAAAAAGTAGCGAGGATTGGCAAATCTTCAAATGGGCATTTGAGATCTGGTGGGGGATTGTTAGAAATAATGGGCTATTTTCTCTAACCCATGTGAGATTTCAGATTTTTCCTAAATCTCAAAGCCCATGTGCGTATGAAGCCCATATGTGATGCAGCCCATTTTGGTGGTAGCTCACACATGTGAGTGGCAAGGGGAGTGGGAGCTAAAGTTTAGTCCCACCTTGCTAGTTTGAGAGGAGTTGCACCAACTTAATCATTCCGTCGATTTTTCGTGGTTACATCGGTAACATATCAACTTGAGTATGTGATATCTCCATACCCACAACTTGGCGTCTCGGGCGTTTATTTAGGCATAAATTTCAATATCAACTAGGTATCAACCGACTTTACCATTCGCCAACGATATACCTTGGGTATACGTCATTGATGCCACAACAAAACTTGTGGCACTCTCCGCATATGAGTAGTCGATAAACCTCATACCTACACAATATTGATACCCCACAACTAGTCACGCTCTACGTCATCGATACCCCAAAAACGCTGTTCGGCATACGCTATGAGTGGTCGATATACCCAGATATCTCCATACCCACAACTCGGCGTCTCAGACGTTTATTTAGGCATAAATTTCAATATCAACTAGATATCAACCGACTTTACCATTCACCGACGATATACCTTGGGTATACGTCATTGATGCCACAACAAACTTGTGGCACTCTCCCCTTTATGAGTAGTCGATAAACCTCATACCTACACAATATTGATACCCCACAACTAGTCAAGCTCTACGTCATCGATACCCCAAAAATGTTGTTCGGCATACGCTATGAGTGGTCCATATACCCAGATATCAAACGCTCTACGTCATTGATTTGGACTAAATTTCAATATTAACTGGGTATCAAACGACCTGAGTACGCGCTATCGATATATCCAGTATACACACGGTTGATAGCCCAAAACTCGTTGCACTCTCCGCGCCAAGAATAGGCGCTATACCCACATGCTTTCACCTACCGTTGATTATTTATTTGGTCGCTTTGCATGATCAGATCATCACCGTACATCATGAGTATGTGATATCACCATACCCTCATGGATTTAAATTTTACTGGGGTACCGTACGAATCCCGTTGATATTTTTTCCTTGAAAAAAACATGAGTCACATTTTTTCGTATTTTTGTAGTTCACATTTTTATGATTCCCTATGGTGAATTTTCCCTAGTTTATTAATTTGGCTCGTCTCATTAACAATTATAACCACATACCCATTACAAACTAGCTGTGCGAGCTCAATGCACACACAAGTTAACCATATACCCAATTTTGTTTACAAAATTTTTAGACAACCATGGATAGTAAGATTAAGGTGCACACGATCATTTAGCCAAATTCCAACAAATCAGTCACCCATTAATTATGAAAATTTAAGTCAATTTTATATGGCCAGAACGTATACTCAGCGCGTCCACTATTTTGGAGTATCAGTTTGAAGTTACGTGAGAAGATTGTAGACACGAACATATACCCAATTTCTAGTGATAATCACACCCATTAATTAATACAATTTAATTCAACTTTAAATGGCCGGAGAATACAGTCGCCACAAAGATTTTCTAGGTATCCATTTGAATTGCTAAGAAAGTTTACTGATTAAGTAAATTAACTAACATACCTAATGTTCCGCCCATCCAGTCAAACCAGTATTTAATACTCGGGATCTGTCCACCGTAACACACTCCTTTAATCACGTTGGGCATATTAAAACAAGCAAATAAAGGCCAGGTATAAGGGACGTTCTAAAACAGGAAGTCATACAAGTCAACTTATATTTGATTAGTAGATATAGTTAATTCTCTCCTCACGTCCATCACGCATTAGATACTTTTCCTACTACAACACATGCTAATGGGTCGACCCGGCAAAGTAATACCCAACAGGAAGACTCTATCCAGATACCCAATCAGATACCAATCGTACGGCCATGATGCATGGTGTCTGGGCTCCTTGGTGCCCCAATTGAGCTTCCTATATATATATATTTTAAATGTTATTACATTAAGTGGAGGACAAGAAAAGAAATAAAGTGTTTTGTGAACAGTGCAAATGCTATGAAATGGACACGGAGGAGGACATCGGAAAGGAATAGAAGGAAATAAAGCAGTAATATGTGTCATGCTTAGAGAACTCTTCTCGGTCCAATATGGCTTACCATGCAGCACTGATGTTCTTCAGAGTTTGCAATTGCAACAGGTGCTGGTGATCTATCCATGCTCTCCAAATCCTTCAGACCCCATGAGGATCCTCCAGTACTTTGCTGGCTGGAATTCAGATAGAAACCGGTTGGTGACATATCAATCGATTGTGGCCGTGTAGCTGACATGTTCTCCACACTATCTGCTTCCAGTGCAGACAACCCATACATAACCGAGTTAGACCATCGTTGAAGGGCCTGTGGATCTGTAGAGCCTAAGAAACCTGGATGCCCTTGTGGCAGTGATAAGGATCTTAAAGGAAACTCGGGCTGATCTGAGACTGAGTGCTCATAGCAGCTTTGGGGTGACTCTCCTTTTGCAGAAAGCTGAGTGGCTTCCCTAAAAAATGATGAAGAACCATGATGCCACTGTTTGTCAGGCTAGAAATAATTCTGAGTACTCTCGAGACGAAGTTGCCAACTATATGTAGCATTTCCTGTATATTGGCTTGAGGACTGCATGCCATTCATACCTAGAGCAAGCAAAGTTCTCTTTACAAATGTAGAAGATATGGCAATATGGTTTAGCCTGTAGATGCACAAGGGCTGCAACTTTTGATTTTGGTACTTTCCTCTTCCTGTTCATGAAAGATTCATAATCGACATAAACAATTCAGATTCTATATTAATGGGAATATTTGACTTCTAGTTCATACTTAGACAGTGGAAGAGATGGTAATTAGTAAAGCCATGATTGTTACTGGAATTATAATGTGAAGCTGTAACTTTCATTTTCTAACTAACAACTGCACAAGAAAGACAAACATAAGATGTTTAGAAGAAATAAGAAATTTGCACATACTTGTTTACAGAAACATGGCAGTTAATCAAATGGTACCAGCGATCAAAAGCCCAATTTATCTTTGAAGGAGACTCGAATACAAGATACTTCCATAGTGTTGCAAATGGTAGACACAGGAAGAAACTTATTCACTCCTTACATCAGGATGAGGGTGTGATCGAGGGGCAGGATGAACTGAAATCATACATTACCCAGTATTATATAACGTTGTTTGGGGAGCCGGATGTGGGGAGTTTTTCTCTAGACGAGTCCCGAACAGCAGATATTCCCCAAGTGTCTGATGAGGAGAACGCTTTTTTAACTTCGCCTTTCACTGAGGAGGAGGTTAAGAAGGCGGATTTCTCAATGGAACATAATAAGGCACCAGGTCCGGATGGCTTTCCAGCTGAATTTTATCAACATTTCTGAGAAACCATCAAGGCGGACCTGTTGGAACTTTTCGGTTGCTTACATGCGGGCAATTTGGAACTGTTTCGCCTTAACTTCGGGGAGATTATTTTGTTACCTAAAATTAATGAGGCAGAAAGGATTCAACAATATCGACCAATCTGTCTTCTTAATGTGAGTTTCAAAATATTTACAAAAACGGCAACGTTGAGACTTAATTCGGTGGCGGATCATGTGGTAAGGCCAACCCAAACAACCTTCATGCAAGGAAGGAATATTTTGGATGGGGTGGCAATATTACATGAGACGGTTCATGAGTTACATCGGAAAAAGCTCAATGGAGTCATCCTCAAAATCGACTTCGAGAAAGCATATGACAAGGTCAAATGGCCTTTCATCCAGCAGACGCTGAGGATGAAAGGGTTCTCGGAGGAGTGGTGTGTTTGGGTGCGGCAATTTGTTTCTGGAGGTAGTGTGGCAGTTAAAGTCAATAATGAGACTGACCGTTATTTCCAGACAAAGAAAGGCTTGAGACAAGGTGACCCATTATCGCCTATACTATTTAATATAGTGGTTGATATGTTGGCGATCATGATCGAGCGAGCCAAAACTGAAGGCCTTTTTGAAGGGGTGATTCCACATCTAGTCGATGGTGGCTTATCTATCCTTCAATATGCAGATGATACGATCCTCTTTATGGACCATGATCTTGAAAAAGCTATGAATCTGAAATTAATTCTTTTAGCATTCGAGCAATTATCGGGTCTTAAGATTAATTTCCATAAAAGTGAGTTGTTTTGCTTTGGCGATGCCCAGGAAGCGGCTGTGCAATATGCCAAACTTTTTGGTTGTGCACAGGGGCAAGGGGCAATTTTCTATCAGGTATTTGGGTATTCCAATACACTATAGGAGATTGACCAAAGCTGAATGGAAGCATGTCGAAGAACGTCTGCAAGCTAGGTTGAGTAGTTGGAGAGGAAAATTACTATCCCAAGGTGGAAGATTGGTTCTCATAAATTCAGTATTAAGTAATATGGTACTGTATATGATTTCCTTCTTTCAACTACCAAAAGGAGTCTCGAAGAAACTGGATTATTTCCGTTCAAGATTCTTTTGGCAAGGGGATAGTGAGAAGAAAAAGTATAGACTGGCCAAATGGGAGGTTGTTTGCCGTCCAAAAGACCAAGGAGGGTTGGGAATTAATGACCTTCAGGTGAAGAATACTGCTCTTCTTGGTAAGTGGCTGTTTAAGCTGCTAACTGAGGATGGTGTATGGCAAACACTTCTCAGAAGAAAGTATGTCGGCTCGAAAGCTTTGTCTCAGGTATATTGGAAACCTGGAGACTCTCACTTTTGGGCTGGCCTCATTGCGACGAAGAAATCATTCTTTCGTTATGGGACTTTTGATATTAAGGATGGGACGGAAATTCGCTTCTGGGAGGATAAATGGTTAGGCAATACCACTCTCCGAGAACAATATCCAACTCTATACGATATTGTCCGACATAAGAGCGATACGCTTGCTTCGGTTATGCAAACGTCGCCTCCTAGTATGTCGTTCAGACGCACTCTCTATGGACCACGTCTTGTGTTGTGGAATGCCTTGTTGGGGCGACTGGCTTCAGTTCAGTTATCACAAGGGTCTGATGAGTTCCGCTGGAATCTAACTGGGAATGGTATGTTCTCCGTGGATTCAATGTATAGAGCATTGTTACATTCTGATGTGCCAGTTGACAATAACAAAAAAAATTGGTGTATGAAGATTCCACTGAAATTAAAGATTTTTGCGTGGTATCTTCGTAAAGGGGTTATCCTCACCAAAGACAACCTGGTCAAGCGTAACTGGAACGGAAGTACTAAGTGTGTGTTTTGTACACATGATGAGACTATCAAACACTTATTCTTCCAATGTAAAGTTGCACGTTCTATATGGTCAGCCATTCAGATAGCTTCTAACTTATATCCACCTCGTTCGGTTGCAAATATTTTTGGCAATTGGCTGCATGGGGTGGATAGTAAGGAAAGAACGATTATTAGAGTGGGAGCGTTAGCCGTTATATGGTCGCTGTGGCTATGTAGAAATGACAAGGTTTTTAATGATAAAAATACATCTCTCTTGCAGGTACTTTACCGATGCACAGGTTTGCTCCGTTCGTGGTCCACATTACAACGTGTGGAAAATCGAGGCCTTTTTATGGTGGCGTCTGCACGACTGGAGCACACGGCGAGGGATATTTTTACCCAACATGGGTGGCCTAGGGATCTTCGTTTAGGTCCTCCGTAGTCATAGGCGTTTTGTTTATTGATTTTGCGCCTGTGTGCTGCATATGTATTTTCTCTTTTCGAGTTCTTTGGCTGTGTGCATCTTGTTATGCAGAGGCCGGGTATAGGCATACTTTGTATCACTGATACATTGAAATGAAATTCCCTTTATAAAAAAAACATGGCAGTTAGGAATAAATAAAATGTGGATGTATGCTTATTCAGGAAGCCTCGTTAGAGCATCTCTAGCAGACACCGCATTTCCCCCGAAACTGCAAAATAACCGCTGTTTTGCGGTTTTGCGCCGAAAACGCGGCACGACCAGGTACTGCATTTTCCGCTGGCCTGCAAAAAAATTGAGGGCTCCCGCAGTTTCCCTCCGCGGAACCGCGAATCTGGCGGTTCGTGCGCCGAATCGGCGGTTCCCTGCATTTGGTCGAAGCGGTTGGCGGGAGGGACATTTCATCTCGCGCGTTCCCTCCCCCACATCCACATTTCTGCCGCCGCTGCTAGGTATCCTCGCTTCCGCCGCCTCTTTCCCCATCTCGCCCCGCCGGCTCTCGCTCCATCTCGACCCGCCGCCCGTCCGAAGCCGGCCGCCCCTCGCCGCCTGTGCCCCCATCTGGGCCGCCGCCGTCTTTCCCCCAAATCTCGGGTTCCGTCCGCCGCCGCCGCCCCTCTCCCAAGCTCGCACCGCCGCCGGATCTCACTCAGGTTGGTGAGGCCAAGTTCTCTCCCCATTTCCGCCGCCGCCATCTCCCCCCCTCCGTCGCTCACCATTTACCGATTTGTGCAGATGGATTTGAGCGACGACGAGCGATGTTTGCTCGATTCGTCCTCCTCCGACGACGACTCGGATGTGGAGGAGCTCCTGGCGACCCAACGGCAGCAGACGATGGTGGTTGTGCTGGCCATCAAGGAGCACGACGAACGCCATAAGAAGAGGCGGCGCGGATCGAAGGTCGGCCGCTTGTGCATCCCGCGCAATCGCCACTTCGGCAATGAACTGCTGATGCAAGACTACTTCGCGCGCTACCCCACGTATCCCGCCCACCTCTTCCGTCGTAGGTACCGAATGCGCCGATCTCTCTTCGTTAAAATAGTTCAGGCTTGTGAGGCAAATTCTCGGTTTTTCACTCGCCGAAGGAACGCCGCCGGATTGCTTGGATTTAGTGCATACCAAAAAATATCCGCGGCGATGAGGGTTATTGCATACGGGATTCCGGCAGACTACGCGGATGAGTATCTTCGTATTGGCGAAGATACTACAATAAAGTCCGTGCGTTTGTTTGCCAAGGTGATGATCCGTGTCTTTGGCCCAACCTATCTTCGAGCACCAAACGAAGATGATACAAAGAGGTTGATGGCGATAAATGAAAGGCGGGGTTGGCCGGGTATGCTAGGCAGTATTGACTGCATGCATTGGACTTGGAAGAATTGTCCAAAAGCTTGGCACGGGCAATATTGTGGGAAAAGCTGGGATGCAACAATTGTGCTTGAGGCCGTAGCATCCGAGGATTTGTGGATATGGCATTGTTTTTTTTGGTTTGCCGGGTACCCTCAATGACATCAATGTGTTGCAACGATCACACCTTCTCGCAAGGCTTGCTAGTGGTGAAGCTCCTGCTTGCAACTTCACTGTCAATGGTAATTCTTACAACCAAGGGTACTACATTGCCGACGGTATTTATCCACCTTGGACAACATTTGTGAAAACTATCTCAAATCCCATCGGTAGGAAGCAATCTGAATTTGCTAAAGAACAAGAGGCATGTAGAAAGGATATTGAGAGAGCCTTTGGTGTTTTGCAATCTAGATTTGCTATTGTTCGTGGCCCTGCTCGTTTTTGGGATAAGAAAACCCTCTCTGACATCATGACATGTTGTGTCATTCTTCACAACATGATTGTTGAGGATGAGAGGGGTCTAAACTTGGATATATTCTACGACAATGTTGGTAGCCGTGTGAAGCCAGCTAGAAACCCTGACCGCATTCAAGCTTTACTGGAAACCTACCGGAAAATTGAGGACGCCCATGGCCACACCCAGTTGCAGCATGATCTCATTGAGCACATAGGGCAGTTGCATGGGCGATAGAGATTTGTATGTTCATTTATTTCAGTTCATTCGATTTGTTGTATGATTTGAACTATTCTTGAACAATTCTTGTATTGGATTATTTGTTTAATTTTTCATTTAAACCATTATTGTAAGTTTGAATTGTGTTGCAATAGATAATAAAGAATTATTCGTATTTTAGTTTATATTTGTATCTTAATTTTATTTCATTTGCTGAAATGTTGCTGAAATGTTGCTGAAATGTATCTACCAAAACTGTATGTTTGCGGTCCGGTTTTTGGCTGCGGCAGAATAGACACCGCAAAGCGGAACTGCAAAACAGAATATTCTGTTTTGCAGTTCCGCCTTGCGGTGTCTGTTCTGCCGCAGCCAAAAACCGCGATGGAAACGCGAATGCAGTGGACTGCATTCCGGTTTTGCAGGCCGCGGAAATGCGGTGTCTGCTAGAGATGCTCTTATAGGGCTGGAACATTGCATCTGGACATACATTGAGATGGAAGAGGCTCCCATAACAAGCCTTTCAATATAATGTTGATCAATGAGCTCAACAATGCCACTTGCAGGATTGTTCTTCTCGATCACAAATGTTTCAGCTTGCACCTGTAATTTTTATTATTTTTTGATGAATCGCATATGATTTCATAATTCGTATAACTTTAGGGAACTAGTTAACTGACCTTCAGAGATACTCTGCAGAAGTTGAGGTACTGGTTTAGAAGTGTGTTCATCTCCTCCTCAATCTTTCTGTATGCTTCGAGTTCCTTTTCTTCGAGCTGGCTCGCAGAAACCTTGCATAATCCTGCGCGTAGGGCAATGCTAGAGGTAATCAGAAAGGTTAGCTCAGAATACCGAATAAGTACGTGCAATGCTTACTGCAAATAGATGAGTGCTTCTAAAAATCATGTGACAGCAGCAGAGATTACTGTGGAGTTCCTTAAGATTAAGTTTGCTTCCTGCTAAGTTCATTCGTATCATTTTTGCAGAGCAGGCAAGCATAGGATGGAAAAGAACAAGTAGATGGGGATTGAATCCAGTAAGAACATGGTTCGTCTGCTCTCTTGTCAAACTGAAGCAACCGAAGTTTGATGCCATTACCAGTCATGATTCTCTCGGCGGGCTGGTGGACATGCAGCAGTACAAGCTTGAGATCACCAGTCAGGAGGTTCCGAGCGGCCCAGATGAGGTTGGACCTGCCGTCCTTGAGGTCCTTCCCGATGGCCATGTACAGCTTCCATCCGCCGCCGTCCTCCGAGACGGCAGCAGCCTCCTCCTCGTCGATCTCCCTGAGGCCGGCTCCCCTATTAGCCCCGCTGGCACTGGACGGCGACCACCCGCTCCCTCCACGCGTGAAGAACATCTTATCCACCTCAGGCCGCGGCGACCAAGGGGACATGCGCGGTGGCAATGTCGATGGCGACGGCGGAAGGAGAGAAGCGCGTCCACTGCCTACCATGGCCGTGTATGCTCAACCAACAACAAGAAAGCAATCTCTTAAGAGAAGAGATGAGTAAGAGTGAAGTGTATACCCAATTGGTTTGCTGGTGTTGGAGGCCAAGGAGAAACCAACAGATTGTGGCTTTCACTGTCTTCTTAGGGTTGAAGGTCATTCTCTTAGGGTTGAAGGTCATTCTCCAGCCTGAGGAATGTATTCAACATCCATTGCAGCACACATTATTCCTTCCTTGAGTGTGATGGATGCATGACAGTTCCTGGAAAGCTTTCTGCTCTACACTAGCTGCCTAGCTCTTGGCATCGTATGTACTTCGTAGTATAGTTGCTTGCTAGTGTCTCTTTCATTAAGAACAGAGCTATTAATGTGATGGATGGTTAGTTGTTGCACAACTTAATGAGCTAGCTGGAGTACTGTATGTTGGTCATGGTCAATGCAAGAGATCCTTAGCTCTGAAATGAATTTCCAATCCTGAACATTGGATTTGAAATTGATCCAAGAGTGAACTCTGAAGACTTGACTGAGACCAGGTCAAGTCACACCCTATTGATGAGCTGCCTTAACTACCGCTGCTGCTAATCAGAATGGAATCGGAAGAGAAAATTGCATGTAACACAAATGTTTGATGTCAAAATTGCACAAAACAAGGAATCAAAATGTATTTTGCAGATGACCCGAACTTTTGCATCTAAAATGGAACCATTGTTTGATGTCGGGAAAAGTGGATGCCGAGTCAACCACAACGCCTAACAGGCTAACACTATGGAGATCGTACACCTGAATCTAGGTATGATCATCCTGAGATGGTACCAGTTCTGAAGAAGCATACTAGTTGAATTTTGGCGTGGCGTCACACCACGGCCTTGATATTTTTTTTGTACATTTTTTGAAAATACGGGGACTTTTCTGCAAAAAAGAGAGGAAATTAAAATGCAGTGTTTTTCTCGGTGTATCAGCAATGCAAAATATTGTCCTCAACGGGTAGTACAGTGTTTTAGAAAGGTTGTACATAGCAACATAGATACATCGATACATAGAGTAGCAAGAGAATACTCCATCCAAAAGCAATAGAGAATATTACCACTTAAAGCTTTCTTCCGGTACACATGGAACTTTTCGAGCTGAGAAAAATATTGTTGTTGAGAAAGATGAGATATTGAAATTGGAAAGCATTGCACTGGCTAGTGTATAGATGTTTGCGATAGCACGGTCAAATGTACCAACAGTCCATGGTATCCAGCTGCACACTAAAATATTTTTCATTATGTTCGAATAAATAAGAAAATGGTGCACGATCTTGAGGAATTACTTGTGAATAAATTCGAAAATCGTATGAAAGAATCAGCTATAAAGATGGCAGAGAGAATATGAGCTTGCACTTCGATACATACAGAGATGTATGGTGTTGTAGCAGAAATATGAACTCCCAAGACCTGCAGCTTGATATTGAGAAAGAGATGCATCAGTGAAGAAAATCTCTAGAGGACAATGGTACCTGCAATATATTAGAATTATACATGATGAATTAGATAGTGTCTTTCCCGGGTCATTTCTATCTTTCTAGATGTGCCATAGTAAGATAGAAAGAGTACTCAATTGCAGAATAGTCGTGAGATCGAGAAAACATAAAATGCTTAATTCATCAATTAGGGAACTTAAGTACCAACGCCTATGTTTGGTCTGCCTCTCTCTCTCTCTCTCTCTCTCTCTCTCTCTCTCTCTCTCTCTCTCTCTCTCTCTCTTCTTCATGAAATACAATGCACTGATAATCAACTTTGTGTTCATCAGAAGAACCAAAGATTCAGTTGCACACATGTTCAGTAAAGGAACTAAATTATTTAGAATAAAACGCTAACCCGTGAATTTTCAACTGGAAAAATGTACCTAAGGGCTGCTGAGCAGTATAGTAGCAAGAAGTAGCAGTGAGTCTGAAAATTGTAAAAAACAATGGAGAGACCTGCTCGTAGTTTCTCTGAAGCTACGGAAATTGTACCGACCATGTTATATAGTGATTAAGGTTAGCAACCATAAATTCTTAAAATGGTGTGCATATTTTGTATAGGACGGTACTTTTAGTTAGAGCAATACAGCTCAAAACCTTGAGGGCGATATAGGAGGAAAATGAATATACCTTTGTACAATAAAGACACGCGCCTTCGTAACAACGCTACAACTTGGGTGCTCCCAGGACATGAAAAAGATTGGAAAACTAAGTTGAAAACAATTGCATACTGCTATGCAAACACACACTAATGTTAAATAACCTGTGTGTAAAAGCTATACAACTAAATCACTCCAAGCAGCTAACTTGTTTTTTTTTCATTAATAGGTCTAGAATCTGACTATCAGATAAAACAAAATAAAGATTATATAACATATTAGGCATGGTTTTCAGAAATCTGAAGTCAAACGTCAAATGAATTGGAAGATATCTAGAGAAAATGCATCATACCTCCACTTGCCGATACACAAAATACTAACATATACAATGCAGACAAAAGAGTCGATGCAGCCTGTATTAAGAAGAACCAACATAGAACATTCAAATCATCTGTGGGAGAGAGCAAGTAACTACACTGGCGAATGCATGACGTGAAAAAACATCTGTTTATTGAACCTCCTATTCACATAAAAGTTTTAATTGGGTGGACCTGTGCATGGAGGTCGCAGGCATACCGTAGAATACCTTGATGTCGTTGCTGTAGGGATGAACAGCACCCATGCCGGGGCTCTACTCCGTATAGGAGTAGTCACATCAAGAGCAGCCCACATTATGGATTAGGAGCACTTTGATAAGATCAATGAGTTCAGAAACAGAGCTAAAGATTGAAAAAAATACTGTGATTTTTGTGTGTAGTTGGTCAACTCGGCATCCTAACTCGCCAATGACGTTGGACGCCCAATTATCTCTGAGATGCGATTGGCACACCACCTCTTGCGCTGCACCAATAATTCTGAGATCAATTCGTTGATTTGCATACAAAAAGATGCTGTATTGGTAAGAATAACCTGGGAAGAATATTCTAGTTATGAAAGCATGGTAAAAATAAAATTCAGTCCAGAAATATAGGTAAGAGCATTATTCATTTGCCAGAGAAACCACACATTTTCATTGATTTGCAGAAATACTGATTTAAATTTTGGAGACGAAATAGAAATTCAGAGATCTAGAAACATATGAAGTGGTGAATAAATTCATTACCTGCGGAAGTCAAGCTGGTAAAATAAAAATCAGTCCAGAAACATAGGTAAGAGCATTATTCATTTGTCAGAGAAACCACACATTTTCATTGATTTGCAGAAATAATGATTTAAATTTTGGAGATGAAATAGAAATTCAGAAAGCTAGAAACATATGGAGTGGTGAATAAATTCGTTACCTGCGGAAGTCAAGCTAAAGTCTTGATCCTCCAGTAACATATAAGCAGTTTCAGTGCGAACAATAATGTGACCATAATGGACTTGGTGGTAGCTAAAGACTTTGTCAGTTCTATATAAGATTGCAAATTCATTTTTCTATCTGCATAAGAATATGAGATTATTGGATAGGTTTGATTAGAGGTTTTTAGGGTGCTTTTTCAGAGTACAATTCGACGAATTAGATTCAGTGGCATGCATATACTATATTCTCCTGTCGTACAATGGAGCGCATAAATCTAGTGAAAGTAGATTTAGCCAATAGTATTTGGTATCAATTAAAACTCAGTGCTATAAAGTTTGAAGCTACTAAAAGGTAACTCTAACATCATACGTTCAAATGCTTTACCATATTTTATATCAGAGAGAGCTATAAAATCTAAATCTTCGATCTACAAAGAGAAGAGCATCAGATCTTACTAAAATAAACCAAGGAAATATGGGCTCAGTATATATTATTGTAGGGAAAATCAACTGAACATATATTGGAAAATCATCGCTCTAGTTAAACATAACATTTATCCATATCAGCACAAACTTGTGTAACTGAAGTACACCATAATCTAGCTTAATTTTTGCACCGACAACAGATGCTAAAATCTCATTACAAATAAAAAATTGCATACTTTATTACACATGATCTTTAGAAATATGGTTCATAAAAACATCAGAATGAACTGGTTGGTTATATTGCAGATGTAGAAAACACAAGTTTACTTTAGGGTGGCATTAAATCCCATGCGGACCGCCCCAGCTTGTTCTCCTTGCTCCCTAATGCGTATATTCTAGCCAATATATATGAGAGCTGAGCCTGAAATACATGTACAAAATCAATTTGTCTAGAAGGGGTGTTGCTGCAGAGATTTGTTGGGGATCTCTGATTACATGCTGGAAAACAGAAAAGAGATTTACCAATACGGGGTTACCTGTGTCGCGGCCTCATCTTCGTGGCTGTCATGGAGGGTGGCCGCAGCACCCTCCGGTGCCATCTCCACCTTGAGTTCCACCGTGATGGAGAGGGCGAGGAAGAGGGGAAGGAGGGGTGCTGCGGCCTCGTCATCGTGGCCGTCGTGGAGAGCCACTGGAGCTCCTCAGCAAGCAGAGCAAGCACAGCAGCGGAGCCGGAGCAAGCAGCAAGCAAGTAGCAGCAGCCGGCAGCAGAGCAAGCAAGCAGCAGCAGCAGAGCAAGCAGCACGTACCTTGCTGGCAACGGGCGGCGGCGGCAGAGAAGGTCGATTCCGGGCGGCGGCGCCTCAAATCCGGGCGGCGGCGGAGGCTCGACGCGTCCGGAGCCGCGTACGATGACGACGCGGAGCAGCAAGTAGAGCAAGCACAGCAACGGAGCCGGAGCAAGCAGCAAGCAGAGGAAGCAAGCAGCGGCAGAGCGAAAGAAGTCCATATAACCCCCCTATGTTTCGCGTTTCGGTCACTAGACCCCCACAACTATCAATTGGGTCATTTAACCCCCCTAACTATCCAAAACCGGACAAATTACCCCCTTGGGCAGTTTTGACACTGGTTTTAGCCAGGTGGACACCGGTTTTGGACACGTTGGCTAGACAAATCAGCCCCCTAACTATTCGTTGACCACACCTCCTCCCCGTCGTTCTCCTCCTCCCCGTTGCCGTTGCGGCCGGAGCTAGACCTGGACCTCCAGCCCTTGTACACGTTGCACACCGGTGGCTCAGGCACCACGCTCATCCCCTGCTCTCGATGCTCCTGCTGCTGTTGCGCTTGTCTGCTATCGCGGGAGCGTTGAAGATGAGACGGGCCGGCTCGGCTCGGCGCTGCTCCTCAGCTTTCCTGGTGGAGTGGGAGTTGACCTGGAGGTGGTGGTCGTCCTCGAGGAGGCGCAGGTCGGGGCGGACCTGGCGCGTACGGCGCCAGCGAGGGGGAAGTCCCCGTCTACGGCGGCGTCGGCGGCGGCGGGGTGCCTGGTGGGTGGTGGCGGTGGCAGCGCGTGGCGTGCAACCCGGAGACGTTCCCACCCGACCGCATCCTCGTGCTCCTCTGTTGCGGGCCGCTCCATCTCGCCGCTTTCCTCTGCGTCCCCTTCCTCCCCGCCCACGGCTCCCTCCGCTCCGCCTCCCCTCGCCGCGCCAGGCTGCAACGACATCGTGGACGAGGATTTCAACCGCCCTCATGTCGATTTAGGTGCGCGGCGGGCGCCTCCTCCTCGTCCTGCTTGGCAGCCGCCGGCGCCGCTGCGAACATCGACTTCCGGCGCATCGCCATCGCCCCCGGTGCCGCCGTCAGGAAGGCAAAGCAGAGATCGACGACTTCAGCTGGCTAGAGAAATTGAGATATATGCGTTTGAAAAATTGGAAATTGGTTGAGATCTCCGATTCTCTACGCGTTCGGAGTTGGGCACCGGCCGGAGAGATGGATGCAGTCGGTCAGCGGCGGCGGTGGCGACCTGGAGCGACTATTGTAAAGCAGAGCAACCGTGGTCAACGAATTTGTCTAGCCAACGTGTCCAAAACCGGTGTCCACCTGGCTAAAATCAGTGTCAAAACTGCCCAAGGGGGTAGTTTGTCCGGTTTTGGATAGTTAGGGGGGTTAAATGACCCAGTTGATAGTTGTGGGGGTCTAGCGACTGAAACGTGAAACATAGGGGGGTTATATGGACTTCTTTCCGGCAGAGCAAGCAAGCAGCGGCAGCTAAGCAAGCAGCACGTACCTTGCTGGCGACGGGCAGCGGCGGCAGAGAGGGTCGATTCCGGGCGGCGGCGCCTCGAATCCGGGCGGCGGCGGAGGCTCGACGCGTCCGGAGCCGCGTACGGCAACGACGCGGTGGCGGTGAGGCGGGATCTGGGCGGCCTTAGCCTCGTCGGCCTCCTCTCCATGCCGCCGGAGGAGAGGCGGCTCAGGCAGGAGAAGGCAGGAGAGCTCGAGGAGGCGGCGAGGACGTCGAAGTGGTGGCGGCGCGACGCCCGTCCCTCTCTGCTCGGGGGAGGAAGACGGGTGGGAAAATGAGAGCAATTTGCCATCTAGGGTTAGGGTTCAGTTTACCGCTCCCCACCACGCGTGGCACGGTTGTCGGCGATGAGGTAGGGGAGGCGACGGCGAAGGTCGACGTGGCCGTCGATCTGTCGGTGGAGGAGCGGAGAGGCCGCGCCGCACGTCGGCGGCAGCGGCAATTTCCAGCGCCGCGCGGGAGAGAGAAGGAGGAGAAGCTTCTGCGGACCGTTTTGCAAAAAAGTCCGTGTTTTTTTCACGATTTTCAAATTGGTCCTTCGCTTCGCGTTTTCGTGTACTGTGGGTTTGATTTATGGTTTTTGGAGGGTTGTTTTTGCAAAACCATCACGACGCGCTCTGTCGGCCGTTAGATCGCTGGCCGACGGTCGGGATCGCGGTACTGTAGTTAGCTACAGTAATTACTGTTCCAGGAACAGTGGACGGAGCGCGGAGAGGCCACGATTTGGTCTGTGTTTAAATATATAGATAGATGCTGTCCTGATTGTCATCTGCGGCTGCAAGCTCAGGGTAATGAGAGTTCTATACACAACAATGGTGGATATGCATTTTCTCATTACTAGCAATCAGCAATGTATTATCAAATATCAACAACTCGGCGCCTGATAGGGTTTGTGACCTCCACTATCAATAGATGGATTACAAATACACCAATGCACCGCAATACTTACAGAAATGAATGCCCGATTGTGAGACGATAGCTTGCACCAATCTAATGGCCCCTCTAGTAACTTAACCTAACCGTACAGCCTCATCATCCTCATGAGCCTGCTTAGATCAGCAGAGCTGCACAAGCCGCCACCACCAGACTGCAAGTGCTTACAGCGGCTGCGTAAGCGTCAGAAGGCGCTGAAGCAGGAGGTGGGGAGGCACCAGGAGGTGCATTCTTGGCCGCAACAGGGGGAAACGGTGGCTGCTCCACGCTCGACGCGTTCAGTCCTGGCATTGGTGACAGAGCTGGGGGCTGGGCGCCAGGAACGCCTTGCGATTTTATTAGCTTCGCAAGATCGCCAACGGTAACAGACTGCATGTAGACGGGCATGTCATCTCCCAGACCTGTACAAGAATTCCCTGCCAATACAGTATAACAAAGGTCAAATGGTGTAATGACCAACAAAATAGAAAAACAAAAGTAGGACTTCAGTCTCCTTTTACTGCAACTAAACATGGTAGAAATCAACTGTGCTGCTCCGAATGCTCTCACGGGATTAGGAAAATGAATCTTTGAAGGATGGGCAGCTATATGAACTGCAACGTTTAAAGCACCATGCTAATTCTTTTTTTCAGTGGGGCGACATGCTAATTTCAGCATGCCCAAAAGATACGAGCAGCAAAACAATGCAGGTCAAATGAAAAATCTCAAATGGGACTTACTTTTGTATCTTCTTGCTGTCTTGGGGAAATCAGTTATTAAGCCATCAACATTAATCGTCTGGACATAGGTATTGATTTCCACTGTTGCATCTGAGAAGAAATCCCACGGTTGTGATACAAACTCATTGCGGAACACCTGTACATATACTTCTAGTCCCGCAGAGCGCAGATCTTTCACAAGACTGGTCTGCTTGATGATAAAGTGCACGCTTTGTGCAAAAACAGAGCTCTTGTCAATAACTACAGCATGAGCAAACTCCTTAACATCTGCTAGCAAGGAAGCAGAAGCATCCCCAATGTTTTCCGGGATAGTATAAGCTAGCTTGTATTTTGTTTCTGCTGCATAAATTTGACAAGAACAGCGCTATCTTCCGATTGGATCATGACTTCCTTGGTAGTTTGATTGCTATAACCAGCATCACTTAAGGCAGTGGTTACAGACCCGATAATGTCGAATCCTAGTGACTCTGCCATAAATGCAGCATGCTGCGGTAGACAATGGTCAATGAACAAAAAACTCCCACTAATTGCAAGAAAAAAATGACTTCTAGAAAGACTAAAATATACTCCACTAATAACGATTGAGTGACAAAAAGTTACTTTCCAATAATGACCTTAGCCAAGAGCCCTGTACTGGCTACTATACGCATAATAATTGATTATTACATAAAATACTTCTGCTTGTAATGTGCAGAAGCTGTGCATGTTTGGTAAATTATTCCTTACAAAAAAGAGAATATACCAGATGACAACAGTTAAATAAATTAGACAACCGAGAAAAAAGCAAACAAAAAACAGATTCTATTTGTTATACTCGTTTTTATTTCAGAGATCTCTGAAAAGTTAACTATCTTTGTTAACTCTCTTTTTTGCATATCAGAGAGGTCCAATAGAAGTTTTGTAAATCAGATGGATAAAGGCGGAAGTATCACCTTGATAATCACCATGATGCCAGATAAATCCTTGTCCTTTCCATATTCCAGAAAGTCAGAGAACTTGAGAAACTTTCCTTGATTTGTGTACCTCGGGTTTCTAACAAGATAATAGTCATTCAATGGGCTAGACATCTTGGCTGGAGAAAAAGAGCATGAAAAGGGCCACTGCATGAATTAGTGTTTTGTTTTTGCCATTCACATACTCAATGAAAAGAACATTAACAAATTTCTCGATGATATGATAAAGGAACTCACGCTTCAAACCACTATTGCTAATGTTGTTCCAAGTAAGGTTAAATGTGAAGACTCCGGTTGTAGGATGAATATCGGGAATCACAGTTGCGAGGGTACTGAAAGTTGTCGTCAGAACATTGCTAGTTTCAAGCAGGTTTATGGAACTCATGCAGATAAGAACTCCATCGCTTGTCACTTGAAGGGTACAATCAATCATGTCAGCACCATCCTTAATTGCATTCTGGTAGGCCAGATCAGTACAGTCTGGGTAGTCTCCACTAGCACCGTTATGCGAGATAATTAATGGCTTCCCTGTAGGGAAACACTACAATAATTAAACTGGGTAGAACTTGTAGGCATTCAAGCGTCATGACTGACAGCAGTACCAGGATTTATGCCAGATATACATACCATGATCTGCCTTGCTTGTATTCAGATTAGTGAAACACCCTGAAGAGAAGGAGATTCAAAAAAATTAACAATGGAAAAATATATATTGATTATATCTGCATAGATGATTAATTAAGTTTCTGTGCAAAGTTCGATGTCTATGCTGATTTGCCATTACGACTAAAGTCAGACAGATTAGGGAACAAACAAGTTTAGTGATGGCATAAGGTAGTTCAATAGGGATATTGTGGTAATCTAGTGCATTTGGTTGCAGATTTAAAGTATATACTCCCTCTATATAAAAAATAGGTGATGTTTTGGACATGCCTTCAGTCAATCTATTAAAGTTTTGACTACGAATATCATTCTAGTTTCATACTGGAAATCTGAAAATCATATGTATATATTTGCCTCACAAAATATTTCTATATTTTTTGTTTTGTTTATTTTATAGTATATTAAAATAGAAATTAGATGTCAAAGTTACATCGTGAGGACCGTGCCAATGTCCAAAACATCATCTATTTGTGATATGAAGGCAGTAACAGATAGAGTAGTGCCTCGGGACAACAGCCAAAATCATGGGGGTAGAACATGCCTGGGGATGGATTTTGACCCACAGGCCACAAAAGCAATGACTAAGTTAGTAATTTTCCTCAGGGGTAATTAACTAATATTGCTTTGGGGTTGGTGCTAAAAAAATCTGGAAGAGTGGAAGCACTATTCATGTACAAAGCAAACATATATACATGATGGAGATAGGCCAATGTACTATTGTTGCATTATATGCCATTGCCTAACTCAGCGTTACAGAATAATTCCTATATGTTATAAATTAAGTTCAGTTTAAAGAAAGAAAATATGATGGAAGGTTAAGATGAAAGTCAAAATGCAATGTAGTCAATGATTTGATAGGTACAAGATCAAACAAAATGTTATACTATGTAACTTACCAATGGCCTCAGATGCAGTAATTGGGAACTCTGTCAATACACCATCCACAGAAAAGTCACCATTACTAACAAATGATAGGTATTCTTGCAAAGGGTCATAACTGTAGTTATAGGGCAGAGGTCTATCATTTGCAAAGTCAGATGCGTGTATTTCTAGCCCTGCTTTGTGAGCATCTTGGACAATGGATTTGGAAGGCTGCAGATAGTTATCGTTTCCCACTGGCCAAATGTAGCTCTTTGGGACCATGATACCGGAAGCAGTTTCCTTAATAAACGTTAGGTTACTCAACATTGAACTGTAAGTTTGGTTGGTAGAAGGATCAGAGGTGATCTTATCAGGAATGCTGTACACAAGCTTTGTTTTGCTACTAACTCTTCGAGATATACTTTGGAGGAAGCCCAGTTCAGGTGATGAAATATGCGTCACATAGACAAGCTTTAGGATGGAAAGTATGTAGCTTCTCATGTTCAAACCATGCTGCCTGTAGAAGACGTCATGCTACACATATAAATAAGAAGTTAGCTTTTGCAGGATGCGACAAAGAACTAGGAACAATAGCTTATCAAGGCTAGGTCGCAACCTGAACATTCAACCAAACGGAAGGCCGCTTGACTGCAGCCGCAGCCGGCAAGTCGGTGACAGATAGGATAGAATTCACGTCGACGTAGTAATCAAATTTGTCAGTGCGAGACCAAATTGATTGTGTTACTGCTCAAAATATTCGATACTCAGTTAAGAAGAATATCATCAGGTCAAGCCTTCAGAGAAGTGTAAGTAAGCAATGAAAAGCCCGTAGGCAACTATAATATAAACATGAGAGAATTCCTTATTTGGCCCTGTGTCAACTTTGGCTTCCTTTTTTGGCCCTGAAAAATAAATCCGTCCCTCCTTGACACTGAATCTTCCTTTGATTCCTTTCTTGGCCCTGCCGTCAATTCCGTTAGCTCCTTCTGTTAAAGTTTTCCCTTCTGGACTAGCATGCCCTGGTTCCATCGATAGGAAAGAAAAAAGTAAAATAAAAAAGGAAAATAGCCGACCCGTCCCTGTTCCTACCGGCGGCGGCAGGGGTGTGCTCCTCCCTAGCGACGGCGGGGCTGTACAGGACGGCCAGGCGTGGCTCCACCGCCCTCCACTGGTAGTTCCGCGCCGCCCCAAGCCACGCCGACGAGCCCAAGCATCGCCGACACCTCGAAACCCACGTCCGGCCGCCGTTCAGGACGTTGTAAGACCGCCCCAAGCCACGCCGTCGTTCTGCGCTGCCCCAAGCCTCGCCGACGCGCCCAGGAGCTCCTCCTCGCTGTCCTTGTTCGACTAGACAAAGGAATCGACACGGGGAGCCCCGAATCGCCGGCATCGACGCCGTCTTCCCTGCAGCTGTCCGAGCTCCGCCGCGGCCGTGCCGTCGCCGTCGACCTCCCTGTTCGTCGTTGACCGTTCAGGCTCGTTCTTGGTGTGCTGCTTGTTCTGCTGAGCATCTCCGACCTCTTCCTCGTGCTCTGGCTCGCCGTCGCGCCCCTGTGTCCGCCGCCGCTCCACTTCGTCGCCAGCCAATCTCCGGTGGCCCATAAATGGTGGCGCCGCCACCAAATTGCTCCCCTCCTCCCCTCTCTCGAACGCCCCCGCTCCCGCGTCCCTGCGCGCCGGAGCGCTGCCACCGCGTAGTCGCCGGCGGCTGGCCACCGGCCTAGCCTTATCCCCAATGCTAAATATTTTGTGTAAATAGTAAAGTTATGACATGTGGGTCCCTTCGTTAGCATTTTGATCTTTTCCCTGTGGTATTCACAACATATTGACCAGGGGCAAAATAGTAATCTTAACTGCCTAGTTGACACCGTTGGCACTCAAATTGCACTAGAGGGCCAAGAAAGGAACCAAAGAAAGATTCAGTGTCAAGGAGGGACGGATTTATTTTTCAGGGCCAAGAAAGGAAGCCAAAGTTGACACATGGCCAAATAAGGAATTCTCTCTATAAACATAGAATGTCTATGTGAACAAGGCCTCCCAATAACTTAGTTCTTAACTGTTCATATTCACTAAGTGTATAATTGGGATGTAAAAATCTTATGCAAAGGACTGGTTTAGCCGAGAGCTGATGGCGGTACTCACATGTAACATTTTGTAACTCGGACATGTTGAAGTCCACGGAAAACCATCCAGTTTTCGGCCCACCATCGACAACATACGTGTTCTTCCTCGCAGGGTAGACCTGGGCAATAGTGGTGCTGTTCTTCATATTTATGTTCCCAAGGCAAATTCCGACAGCATCCTTTGTTAGTTGTACATCGCACCACAATTTTGTATCGGGTGCACTAGCGATCATCGCGAAAGCATAGGCATTTTGACTGGAACCGGGAAATACACCTGAAAATCCTCCTTTCGCGATAACAAGGGGGGCATCACCTGCACAGCAAGGAGTCATGGTTAGTCAAATCACTGAATATTTGCTCAAATTATCCCCTAATAATTGACTCTGCATGATTCCCCATCCACCTTCTTAATCATCATGGAAGTAATTTGGCGAAGTAGTATATGAGAGCAACTTCTTATTAAGACACTCCTCAGAAAATAGACGATTTTACAGAAATTACAACAAAGTTGGACAACAGAAAACAGAGCAGCAATCCATCCCGATAAAACAAAAGATATCGGGAGGTTCCAGGAGCAGCAGACTCTTCCAGCAGTTTGCGCCGTCTCAGCTGGAAGCTCACTTCACCTCCCAACAAACCACGAACCATCCGACCAACGGCGACAGGGAAGAGGAGGAGGCTTTCAGGCCTACCCCCTATGGGCTTCTCGAGCGGGAATAGCTATCCGCTACTGAACACGGAAAAGCACCACACACACACATCCAGTCCCCCAAGAACAAATGCGCGAGACGGAACAGAGAGGAGCTTCGAGTCTTCGAGACACTTGTAGAACTAGAAAGGGATGGTCGGGGTGGTCACCTCTTAGGGTCTTGTAGGTGGTGGGTTGCCGTATGCCTTGCGCGTCGGCGCCGCCGGTCAGGAGCAGGAGGCCGCACAGCAGCGCGGCGAGGAAAGCGTCGGCGCCTCCACGACCGCCACCGCCTCCTCCATCTCCGTCGACGCTGCGTCTCCCCCTCATACCTCGAAGCTTCTGGAAGCTCCCCGCGGAGGATACGGAGCGAGCCAAGGCCACGGGTGGGGTCGTGGGGAGAGGCGAGGTGGAAGAGAGAGAGAGAGCGCTCAGAGGAGCAGAGCAGTGGACATGCTCTGGCGCTCTGCCAGACGAACGCATACAGCCCATATATGGAGCAGGGACTACCAACTTGTAGCGGTGGCCCCACCGGTCAGACCGACAGCAGTCAGACGAGGAGGGCCGCAGGCCCACGTGTCAGTGACAGGCCCGTGAACCCGCGTGCTGGAGACTCGCGACCTGGCTGGCGTTTACTCCACCCACTACCCGGCCGCCGCCGCCCGCCGGCGTGATATTCCGTCTTTGTTTACCGTGTTCGTCGTTCGGTTTCTCTCTTGGTAATTGACTGAGATAGATGGTGGTGCGCAGTTGTAAAGCACCGATGCACGCGATCTCCCCGCGGAATCAGCTGAAATGATCAGCGAAGGCGGCCTAGCGGGCGTGTTGTCACGAGGGATCTTTTCCAAAATGTGGAAACTGGAAAGAGTGGGCAGGAGGCATGCATGTCAGTCCTTTTTTTAGGCAGTGCTAGGCGCTATCCGGGGATAATTTCCTCTGATCCCGGGTGGAGAGGCCGACACGTGTCCCTCTGGTCAAAAAGACGTCACATAAACTTTTCGTTCTCTCACATAAAAAATAGCTAGAAAAATCCCTCTCGTCTCGCCCCCTCCCCGTCTCCGGCTGCCTGTGCGCACCGGCCCGTTCCCCGTCTTCCGCAGCCGGTGCGCTCCGCCCCGTCCCCGTCTCCGGCAGCCGACGCGCTCCGCCCCTCCCCCGTCCCCATGGTAGCAACATGCCTCCAAGCCCAACTCCGGCAACGCACTATGACGCCGCCATGGACAGATTGAAAGCCCATGAAATTTCTGCTACGAACCTTATGTGGATTTGCATCAGAGGGGGACGAAAATTTGCTACAGAATTTCAAAGGATTTGCAACTTTTGACGATAAAATTGCATCATCTAAAAATGAAATTTGCTACTATTGATCTACGGACTTGCATCAAAAGGGTAAATTGTCTGCTACAGAGCTTTTAAATATTTGCACCACATCAAGAAAAAATGCCGCCAAGAGAAACTTGCTACAATTGCTCAACAGATTTGCATCGAAAAGGGAACTGCTACAATCCTTATGTCGATTTGCATCGGAAGGAGAAGAAAATTGCTACAAAAAATCTAAGGATTTGCACCTCTAAAAAAGTAAAAAAATGCATCATATGAACAAGAAATTTGCTACAATTGGTTGACGAATTTGCATTAAAAGGGGGGAAAAATTGCTACAAAACTTTGAAAAATTGCACAACATCAAGAAAACATGTATCAAAGAAGAAATTTGCTACAATTGATTTGTGGATTTGCATCAAAAAGGGGGGAAATTATCTACAAAAGCTTTCAAAATTTGCACCACGTGAGAAAAAAGAACAAAAGATCATCAAAAAAATTTGCTCTCGCAGCCATGGAAGCACCACCACCGACTTATGGGAGCACCGCTGCCCTCTCATGGCAGCACCGTCCTTGAGCGCATGCCGCACCACTGCCCACGGGTGGCAGCACGACGGCGCGCTGCTGGTAACGGCGCCGGCCGCCGCTCGTAGCACCACCACTTGCACTCCTCGCAGCAAAACTCTTGGTGGCCAGCGTCGGCCGTCCACCAAGGACCCCTTGACGCCATCCAGCTGGGAGCTCAACTCCCTCAAGCTCGATGCATCGACCTCGCTGGCCTCGATGTCGGCCGCGTCATAGTAGCTAAAAAGGGTGGGGCCCTAAATGTGCGGAGGCGCGATAGGGTGACGGTGGCGGGCATGCGGTGGGCGGCATGGAACACCGTGGCAGGGTCGTGGCGCGCGACAGAGGCGGTGTTCAGGGACGAATCTGCCATGTAAGGACTGGGTTCAGGTGAACCCAATGAATTTATGCTAACATAGACTAAGTTGCTACTTAAATCCATGTATTACTTAGACTGAGCTTTTAGTTTGTATTGAGATGAACCCAATGCTTCATTTTCCTGGCTTCGCCCCTGGCGGTGGTTGACCTTTCCGTCTCCATGGCTGCTAATGGGGAAGAAAGGAAGGAGGGGACGCATGCGTGGTGTGTGGTTGCCTGGTTGGGAAGGGATAAGATGCGGTGGGAGTGGTGTGGGTCCTGCGGTGGACGCGTGTCGTGAGGAGGAGGCGGGGGACGGGTTGCTCGCGATCCTCCGGATGATAACTAGCGTTTCCCTTTTTTTTTTTTTACTTGAAAGCCCAAAACATTTTATTACTATTGATGAAGTGCAGATGGTGCTCGTGGTCGATCATTGCACTTTTCATCTATTTCACATGGTTATGCGTCGTTACATCTAATGTGCCACAATCATTCATGCCACCTCCCCCACGCATTTACTTCTTTCCACGTACAAAAACGTCCACATTGTAAGAAAAAAAGAAGTTGTCATTCGGTCTTTTGTTTGGGAAACAAAGAAGCAATTGTACCTATTTTTAAGGGACAAAAGGAAGATTTATTTTAAATGTAAAACATGTGAATGCATATCCATGGTGGCCGGTCAATTCCATGGCGTTTAATCGGGATGGCTTGAGGACGTTGATGGTGGGAGGAAGATGGGTCGAAAGTCCCAGATATGTGGTGGCAAGGTGTGAAGGGGTCGCAGCATAGAAAATAAAAAATTTCCTACGCAGCAAGCGGAATAAACCCCAAGGATCTAGATGTACTAGATGGAGGTAGCGAAGATGAGATCCAATCTCTTACCCTTGAAGATCAACAAACGCGTTTTGTCGGTGCAGGGGTTGGCTAGTCGATCCCCACAACTAGACTCATCTAGTCGCGAGGAGATGTATTTCCTCGAAGTCCAATCCGACGAAGTGCCACAAGGGGTAGCACCTCCGCGGTATCCACACGTACGGCTCGATGTAGATCTCCGCCTTCTTGATCCCGCAAGCAAGGTGGAGATGGCTAGATGGATCTCGGCACCACGACGGTTGTGGTGGCGTTGATGGTGATGATCTCCACGAGCATGGCTTCGCCAAGCCAAGCAAGAGGAGAGGGAGAGGAGGAGGTGCAGCAGAAGCCCTACATCTAGGGGTGGTGCGGCAAGGCCATGGAGGTGGTGGTGGCGGCAGCCCTCCGGGGAGAGAGGTGGCGCCATGGGAGAGGTGAAGGAGGCGGCGGCTAGGGCACCAAGGGAGGGGTGCGGCTAGGGCAGCCTTGGGATGGGGCGCACCCCTCCCCTCCCCTCCTTTTATATGGGGCGGCTAGGGTTAGGGGAGGGCTGGCCGGCCCCCCCTTTCCTTGGCCCCCAAGTTGGGGCGCCCCCCTTCTTGGGCCCCCCTTGGCCCTTACTTGGCCGGCTAGGCCCATGTGGGCCATTGGGTGGTGCGCAGCCCATGTGGTTGCTGCACCCCCTTTGGTCCATGTGGGCCCCATATCTTATGTGGGTCCCACTTCTAGACTCCTCTAGAACTTTCTAGAACCTTCCGGTACCCTACCGAAATATTCCGGAACTTTTCCGATACCTCCGGAAACCACTTTCCTTATATGAATCTTATTCTCCGGACCACTCCGGAACTCCTCGTGATGTCCGGGATCCTATCCGAGACTCCGAATCACCATTCGTTCATTCCATCAATTATCTCATCACTAAACCCTAGCTACATCAGAGCGTTAAGTGTGTGACCCTACGGGTTCGAGAACATGCAGACATGATCATATCAATAATCAATAGCGGGACCGGGATGCCCATATTGACTCCTACATATTCAACGAAGTTCTTTATCGATTGAACCACGATGCCGGAGATTCTTAATCTCATATACGATTCCCTTTGTCTCACCGATATTTAATTTGCCCGAGACTTGATCGTCGATATCCCCATATCTAGTTTCATCTCGTTACCTGGCAAATTCTCTTTACTCGTCTATAATATAGGATCACCGTGATTACCACTTAATCACATGGTTGCAACCTTTCTGATGCTATATTACCGAGAGGGCCCAGAGATATCTTTTCCGTCACAAGGAAGGACAAATCCCAGTCTTGATTCATGTCACCCAACAAATACCATCGGAGATACCTGAAAGCCACCTTTATAATCACCCAGTTACGAAGTGACGTTTGATGTCCACAAAGTACTCCTCCGGTAAACGGGAGTGACATAATCTCATGGTCTAAGGAAACTATACTTGGCATACTAAAAGTGTTGGCAATAAAACTGTTGTGACACGATCAATTGCAACTCTTTATTATTTGGGTCTTGTCCATCACATCATTACTCCTAATGATATGACTCCGTTATCAAGTGACTATAACAAGTCCATGGTTAGGAAACTCTAACCATCTCTTGACTAACGAACTAGTCCGGTAGAGGCTTACTAGGGACACCTGGTGCTTATATTCCACACATGTATTATGTTTCCGATTAATACAATTATAGCATGGAGAATAAACTATTATCATAAACATGAATATGCTAATAAACCATTTTATTATTGCCTCTAGGGCATATTCCCAACAAGGTGGAATCCTGCGGAGATAAAGGAAGACAAAAGGATAAGCTGCGCGGAAATGGACACGAGGACTGGAAGAGGAGGTCACAAAGAAGAGGAGGGTTGGGTATGGGGAGAACGTTCGCTGCCTAATGTGTGGAGGCAAATGGTTGCCTACCCGAGTGATTTCCTACGAGGTGACAATGGGCATCGGAGACAACTTGAAGTGCATCTAGGCCCTAGGTGTAATTTTCATAATTAATGAGAATCGGTATGGACTATTGGTTTTAGTATATTTGCTTATGAAGAAATGTTTCATAGGCAGTGTTTGAAGACCACATGTTGGATTTAAGGTTGCATGTCATTAAGAAGGATATACACTGAGGATTGACGTCAAAATCATTGAATCGAAGAGATGAATATGGTATGATCAAGAAGAAGTGAATTGAAATTTGAATCGCCACGATGAAGTTCAATGAAGCTATACTTCTTGTCTAGAACTTAAAGGTCGGTATGCTTTGGCTTATGTGTTAGGTCCCAGAGGATAATGATCTCGGGATGATGAAGTGAACAGAAGAGCCAATTGTGTATCTCAAGAGATTGTAGTAGAGTATGAAGGATATCAATCGATGACCGAAATGATGTTGAAGTGTAATCTGAAGAACTGTCATGAGAAGATGGAGCCTTTAATGAACTTATCTTGGATAAATTAAGATAACGTGAAGAATTCATTATTTTCTTCAAGATATCATCTAGACGAAGATGCAAAGGTAGAATATGATCAAGTAGAGACGACAAAGATTTTGATTCAAAAAGATCAAACCTCAAGCGCAACGATGTACCACGTGGGTTCAAGTAATCTCGCGAATATAGTAAGCATTTGTAAACCGCACTTCATGAAGCCATGAACTATGTTTTTGGTATGTGTATGTCTATTAGGGAGTTGTAAAAAAGGAAACAAAATGATTATTAACTATATTTTTAAATACTTGACATAAATAAAAAAATACATGGACGTTTTTATCCCGTGTTTTCAAGAATTTTTTGATTTCTTCTTTTCCTCTAAATTTTTCTGACTCGTATATTTTAGTTTTTTGGCAAATAAAATTATTGTGGGGGGTTATTTATTTCTCTAGTTGATTGGTATTTTCCACCTCACATCACCATTTTTAAGATGTTATGTCTATTATGATGGTTTGCTTTTTTATTTTTAATAATTTTATGTAATCTAATGAAGCAAATTGGTGACAGAGTTGGGTGATGCAGCTTCCATTTGGTGCAACTTCGATCGAAACCAATTGATGATTAAACACACTTAGAGAAACAAGAGTGCATACTATTAGATATATCTAGTCTAAAATAGCCGAGGAACCAAATCTAAGACAATAGTTTAATGAGTAATGCTACGTCTGCGGGCAGATCATACTGGATGGCATCTTCCGGGCATAGGTGTCACGTTTTGATTCGAAGGCGACCAGGCCCAACGGGGGGGGGGGGGGGGTAAAAAAAATTGCATACGTTGAGTCCGTAGGTCCAGCATTTCCGTAGTTTTATTGAGCGACCAAAGTTGCATATTTTAGGCGACAATTTTTTTCCTCTCCAAAAAATTATCTTGGTAGCGTTGAATCGATCTGTGTTTTTTCTAGAAAAGTGGAATAGTAGTACTACTGGATTGTCTGGACGACTGGACAGCACTAGCGACAGGGAAGTATGACAGCCAATTGTATTGATCGCCTTTAATGATTATATGCATCAGATTTATGAGGATAGAACTCACACGTTGACCGGAAAACGAAGGGTTAAGACGGATGAGGACGTCGCAACAAGTCCCTCTCAGGCAGGTTGATCAACCGGTTTTCCACGGCAGTTCCAAAATCCAAATCCCAAATGACAGGACGATGGGGACGGCCATGCACATGCCTCCGACCCAAGGGAATACTGTTCTCCATAGAATATAAGAAGCGAGGTGGACTGCGAAAGTGTAGGATTTCCGCTGCGAAAGCACTGTTTCGTCTCGAGGTCCCACGCGCGCCTTGTTTATAATTTTGACTTGGTGTTATGTGTACGTAGGGTTTTTTTTTAGAGGATGTACTGTACGTCAGTACGTGTACATATAGGTGGGCATTACCGATCTACCATTCGTGTTAATTAAAGGAGAGGTCCTCTACTCTCTACCATCCCGTCTCTTTTGGCTAGCCTTGAGCTGCATGCTCTTCTTCGTTGCTGCCTATCGCACCGGTGGCGATTAAGGCGCTAATTAAAGGGACTTGCGAATCAGCGGCGCCGGTCGTGGCTTAAACCACAGCGATTTCCCAGCATTGACTCGGCGTGCTGTTTCTTCGGCTATCGCGGCTTGATCAAAGCTTGATGATCATGTGACCATTCGTTTCAAAAAAAAAGCTCGTCATAGCGAGTGTACCTTTTCTTTTGCAGAGAAGCTGGGTACCATTGGTGCCTATGCCCTAGGAATCGGTCTTGCTCACATCATCATCGTCGTCGAGCTTCACCGTGCTAGCGCTGGCACCGGAAACCGACAGGCGAGTGCTCTGGACTCTGGTGGACGGTGTCCACTTGTGCCGTCGGGATTCCATTCCACATCCACGGCAGAAGATGGCGGTACCAAGTCTCAGACGACTGAAATCGCAGATTAGTCTCCGGCGCGTCTACTCCTGTCGTCGGTACGTAGCCGGGATTCGATTCTACCTCCATGGTGGCAGAGGATGGCCACCGCACAAATCTTCAGACGAGTCCACTCGTATGATCGTATCGAATCGCGGACTAGTCATCGATCGGGCGGGTCACATCTGATGTACAGCTACGACGTTACGCCGATGAGCTCCAGAGGCAGGCAGATGTGCGCCGGCTGACGCGTCTCCCGGCGCCTCCGCGCAAAGACACGGCAATTTCACGTGGTTCGGGACTTGGCTCGGTCCGGCGGTAGCAAATGCGGTCGTGTTCGTGGGATCGAGCAATGACGTTCCCGTTTTTCCTTTCTCCTGATCATCCTCGCTAGCATAGATGCGGCTAGAAAGCAAGTCCAGCCGTCTTTTTTCCGATTCCATATAGTAGGCGTAGCAGAGTCGTTAGCCCCTGCTAAATGAGTAGGAAAAATAATTAAAAAACTAATAAGAGAAAGAGCTCTGTGACGCTGCCAAAGAAAAATGCTGGTAAATTGGGTTGTTAATGCGCTAAATTTTATAAAAACATTGGCTAGAATCTCCTTGTCTAGCGGGCCATGGGCCGGTTTTACCCCAACTAAGGTCCGCCCCTGGCTTCATGCATGGGAGAAATGCTAGATAAAGAACAAAACCTGGTCGTGGTGACTATTTGGGCGCGCTATGGCATGCCCGAAGAAAGATTATTCATGAAGACGTTTTTTAGAGCCCTTTATCGATGCATCTGTTCGTCAAGAGATTTATTGCTGACCTACAGCTGATTCGGCCAACCTCGGCGGCCGCACTGCCAAGGTCAGTTGAGGGGCTGAGTTGGATCCCTCCCCATGCGGGAGTGGTGAAGATAAACGTGGATGCTGCCGTGTCGAAGAATGCGTCACTAGCAGCGATTGTGGCTGTGGCGCGGGAGGCAGGGGGTGAGTTCTTGGGAGCTTAGTCGATTGTGATTGAAGGCATGACTGATCCTGAAACCTTGGAGGCATTGGTTTATACTCGAAGTTTCCTAGAAAGCTGGATCCTCGGGAGAAGATCTTTTGGAAGTGCACTCCTTCATTTGGTAAGGCAGGGGGTATCATGTGTGGTACTAGGTGTGAGACTTCGGATGTGAGACGGGCAGACATATGTATATGTTGCAATTCATTTTGTGGGATCAAATTAAAAATGCTCTTGGGGTTTGATTTGTGGTTTATGGGCATGCATAAGAGGAGCTTAAGGACAATTTTTGACTGAGTTGTCATCCTTTTGTGATGGTATGGGGAGATTTTAATATCTTAAAACACTCTCGAGACAAAACACAACATTTCATAAGTCTCGTGCTTCTGATTTATTTAATTTCTTTATCCATACTCTAGGCTTGAGGCAAATCTTTATGCAGGAAAAATATACTTGGTCAAACAAGCATACTTATCCTACTCTGAAAAAGTACTAGGGTGTTAATGCCCTCTGGTTAGGAAGATTTGTTTCCTTTGGTGTCTATCAAAAAGCTCGTGAGAGAAATATCTTGTCATAATGGTTTATTGATTGACTCTAGGGATCATAACCCCATGGAGAAGATCTAGAGAGTTTTGGTTTCATTGTCTTAGTTTGAACATGATGAGTTTGTACCCATTGTTTAGGATATTTGGGATAAACTGTTCACAATTCTGATCATATTGACGTTTTTAATCTGAAGTTGAAAAGGATTAAAAAAATATCTCAAAGGATGGGGTCTCACCTTATGGGTCTAACAAAGAAAGGAAACTTGAGTTAAAATAAGAGCCAGCTAACTTGGAAAACTTGGACTAGATCTGCATTTAGCTCGACGTACCAATTTTGATGTACCCTACGTGGAGAAAATGATGGATTGTTTGCTAAACTTCTTATTAGGAAAACAGAAAAAAAATGTTGAGCTTTGGTTGCTTCGTCGTGACAAGAACACAAGTTATTTTCATAGAGTTGCTAATGGTTGTAAAATTTAAAACATTATTATGTCCTTGGAGCATGAGGATGCGGATATTGGTGGTACTGATAACCTGTTATCTCATGCCACTGAATTTCATGGAAATCCTTTTGGACCAGCTCTTGGTAACCTTTTTTTTTATGTTTCCCCTGATATTTGGTCAAATAGTGAGAAGTTGATTGCATATGATAATGCTATTCCATGTAAACACTTCCTTGTATGGAAGTGAATAAGGCCCCTGAACCAGATATTCCTATGGAGTTTTCTCAAAAGTGTTGCGATTTTGTTAAACTAGATATCATTAAGTTGTTTGATGCTTTTCATTCTAGTACTCTTGATGTGCAAATGTTAAACTATGGCATTATTACTCTTCTTACGAAAGTGAGTGGCCTAAGAAGATTACTCAATTTAGAACTATTTGTGCATTTACAAGCTTATCACTAAAGTGTTGGCTCTAAGGTTTGATCCCTCTTATGATTTCTTATCGGTATTAACTGAAATTCTTTCATTAAGAATAGTAATATTAGGGATGGGGTGTTATATTTGAATGAAAATGCATATGAAGAACCAAACTGGTGTGCTCCTAATAAACTAGATTTCGGAAAGGCATATGATAAGGCCATTTTGGATTTCATATTGAATTGTCATGTTGCTAAAGGCTTTTCCCTTGTGTGGCGTGGTTGGGTTAAGCAAGTGTTGCACAATTAATGGAAATTTTTCTGTTAAGATGTACAACCAAATGGGCCCGTACTTCAAAGCGCTAGAGGGGTCTGAAAATGGGGTCCCTTGTCGGCTTGTCCCCTGCTTTTGTGCAACTTTTCTGCTGAGTGTCTTACTAAGATGATTCCCAATGCCCAAAGTAGTGGTTTTGTTGATGGTCACATTTATGATCCGATTCCGAATGGGTTGACTATTTTACAATATGCTGACGATAATGTTTTGTGCATTAAGCATGACACTGAAAAAGCAGTGAACTTGGAAGTTTTTCTTTACATTTTTGAGTTTATGTATGGGTTTAAGATCAATTATATTAAAAATGGGATTTTGTTGTTAGGTGTTGATAATACTATTGCTGAAACTTACTCTTCCATGTTTGGTTGCCAAGCTTGGACCCTGTCTATGTCTTACTTGGGTGTTCGGGTTGGCATTAAACCTTTGAAAATTGTTGATTGGGGTTATGTGGAAGCTAAGTTTGTGAAGAGCCTTGATGCCTGGAAAGGCAATGATGCGTCCTGGAGAGGGAGGTCGATTCTGGTGAACGCAAAGTTTTTCTTGATGTCCATGTTTTTGTTGAAGAGAACTTTCGTTCAGAAGATTGATACTCATAGAAGGTTTTCTTAGGTTTTTTTAGATGAGATGGAGTTAAAAGAGGTTATAACATGGTGAAATGGTTTAGAGTGTGTAGGTCAAAGAATAAAGGGGGCTGTGAATAAAAAACTTGAGGAGACAAAATATCAGCCTCCTTTGCAAAGTGGTGGTGAAAGTTAGTCACAAAATGGTTTGTGGCAACAAATTGTCAATGCCGGATATATTTTCATGTTAGAGTCACAAGATGTTTTTTCCTATATCTTTCATGTTCTAAAATGGATATTTCTTAACTACTACTGAATTAATTAGATGAAATTGATTCATCAAATATATTTTCGAGATTAACAGAGAAACTATACATTATACATGTTATATTAATGGGCCGAACGAAACCTGACCCACATGGACGACCGGCCCCTAAAGCTTGCTGAAGCAACGGATAGGGGTCTTCCGCACCTTGTTCTACTAGGAAAAAAATACTCTCGACGCACCGACCCTCTTCGTGCAAATATTGACGTTGTGCCTAGGAAATTGGCGATGTGACATGCATTCTACGACAGATTCCTCTGATGCTCTGTAAGACTGCAACCGCTGGATGTTGTGCGCAGGAAAGAGGGGACGCTTCAGTAATTTCACTTATCCATAGTTCATATGTTCTTATTAGATTTCGGCCTTATGCATAATTACCTTCCTATCAGGCTATCATGACCAAAACAAAATCTGGCGATCAAGTGCATGGCAATATACTTCGTCGTCATCTGTTTGCTATCTTTTCGATTTGGATTGTTCACTGCCCTCCACTCCACTCACAACCTCTGCAACCAACAAGACAATTCTACGCTCAGAGGACCGTCTACCATACTCACAAGCAAAGGTATGCAAACTGAAAAGCTGTGTCTCTTTCAATAAAACATACTTGTTCATTCTCACCTTTTGAAGGTAGCCTGGTGAGTGAACTGACAAGTCACAAGGCATCGAGCAAAAACTGATTCACGCCGGAGCGTTCTCTTGGCTCTGCAGTCTGCACTTTGGACATTTCTCATGTCCTCTCCTAGATGAAATCTACAAATGTAGAGTAAACTTGGTTTGCAGCCCTCGCTGTTAGGTTGATCTCATCCGGTCGAACCCCAACGGGTCGATCGGACCCCTTGACCGCGTCCTGATCGGGGATGCCCAACCGCACCAAGGTTGGTGGGCCCCTGTGACCCGCGCTACATAAAGGGTGGGGGCCGGTAGCACACGTATTACGAGGTTCACCTGTGCGCCACCACACCACCAACATTCCCTACCGATCGTGGGTTAGCGCGGTGCTCACGGGAAGCACCACCGATGCCACTGCCCACTGTCACCACCGCCGCCGTCCACCATGGCCGGCAGTTCGAGCTCGGCGTCCACAACAAGGTAGACACGCCGATCATCCCTCTCTCCTCTCGGTCTCTCTCTCTCGCATCCGATTCACACCAAAAGGGGAAACCCTAAAGGTTGCTACCGTAATTGATATAGACCTAGATGATCTTGTTGTTAATTTAAAACATTGGTATCAGAGCTGTTCTAGGTCTAGATCGGTTCGGTAAAAGGAAAGAAATCAAAAGCAAATCCCATCCCCGAAACCCCAAATGCCAGATCGATGAGAAAGAGGCAGAAGGGGCAAAGAAACTCACCGGAGTGCCCTCGCGCTCGCCGGTAAAGGGGGCCTGCCGCAAGGCCGCCCCATTCCCTCTCGATCCGATGCGCATCGGCAAGCCGAGGCGTCGGAAGAAGGACCACCTCCCTCGGGAGGCAAAGAAAAGAGCACCGAAGCCTAACCCTTCGACGGCGGCGCGCTCACCGCAAGGCGGACGCACCACCGGCGATGGGGAAGGCAACGGCGCGACCATCGACTTCTCGCTTCGATCTGCTCCGGCGGACAGAGAAGAACAGAAAGGGGGAGAGGGAAAGGAGCTGGACAGGGGCCGTCGTCGTCGTCTCCATCGGCCGGCGGCTGTCGCTCATCGCCGCAAGAGAGCTCTCGGGAGGGAGCTGGCCGGGGGGAAATGGATCTAGGGTTTGACCCGCCCCGGCCGCACCGGCCGTTTTGATCTGGCGAACGGCGCGGAGAGCCGTCGGATTTCCATCCGACGGCCAGGAAAGAAACCCTAGCATGGTCTCGGGCCGATGGGCCGAAAGAAAGGTGGCCGTGGGCCGCCGGGCGTGTCTGCGTGCCGCACGCAGGCGTCGCGCAAGAAAATGGGCCTTGGGCCGAAAGTTAAAGGCCGTGGGCTGGGCCCCGAGAATTACAGAGAGTATTTTATCTGTTTTACTCTGTTTTTTCTTTTTCCAGAAGTAGTTTTTAATTGTTTTTTGTCCATTTTTGGACAAATTTTGTACAGTTTTTTCTATACAAAATATTCCAACGAAAATTTTGTTTAGAGAATTCAAAAGTAAAAGAAAAGCTTCTGAAAAGTATAAAGTTTATGAATTTTTGTATTCATGTTTTTCCGCTGCAAATAGAGAAATGTGCTCCTTTTAAATTTAAAAAAAAAAAGTTAAAAGTTTTAAAAAGTGAGAATTAAATTTAAGAGGAGCATGTTAAAGTGATTATTGCAATGTTTATGATTCTGTTAAAGTTTTCACTGAGAAAATTTGTTTAGAGATCAAAAGAAAAGATATACAGATTCCTCTGTGAATTTGTTTTAGATCTTTAATTAAATTCTCTAGGAGAATTTTAATTAAAGGACAGAAAAGTCTTTTAAGACAAAGTTTTTTGCTAAAAGATGATCTCTTTTCAAATTCAGTGAATTTGTTTAGATATTTAATTAAAATCTCTAGGAGAATTTTAATTAAAGAACAGAAAAGTCTTTCATGACAAAAGATTTTGCTAAAAGATTATCTCTTTTCAAATCCAATGAATTTGTTTAGAGAACAGACCAGAACAGTGCAATGTTTGTGAAATACAGAAAATATTTTACAGTTTCTACTATAAAATAAAAGGACTCTCCTCTAATTAAATTGGAACCAACGGGAAAATTTAATTAGAGAGGAGGAAAAAGAAAAATACTTGTTTAACAGATTAATTATGGTATTGCTATTTTCTGACCAACGTTGATGATAGCAGTACTATAATTATATGAATTCTATAGTCAAAGGGCAAGATCTCTGACAATTTTGCATCAAAGTGATCAATTTCAGAGAAAAGATAAAAGATGCTACTCGTTTGCATCTAACAGATAAATTTCAAAGAAAAGATAAAAGATCAAGAGATGCTCTTGAACTATAGAAAAATGTATATTTTATGTTTCCGCTGCAATAGAATTGATGATAATGTTATTTTCTGAACAGAGTTCTTTATTGCAATAGAAATATTATCATCATACTGTTTATAAGTTTTGTGCATTGGTTCTATTTCTGCCCAACGGTGATGTAGAATTAGTGTAGAAAGTAATGTTTCATTCTAATTCTGCCCAACGGTGATTTAGAATATAAAAGAAAGTTTTAAAGTTTTAATGTGCATATCTTTAACCAGAAAAATGCAGGGTTAATTTTATGCTCATTATTGTTTATTATTATTGAATGTTTTCTCAGACAAAGATGCTCATGCTTCCATTCGTGAAAGCAAAAAGATGGGTACTTGTGACCTGAAAGATGACCAAGTAAGGTCATAAAGTAAGAGAGTATGTTCTCTCTAAAGAATGACTGCAAAAGAAAAGAATTCTTGGATGTTAATCCAAGAATACAAATAGATCATCGAGAGTCTTGTTTGACAAATGTCTTTCATGTACTCTCCATGCAGAAAACAGATAAATCATTCAGAGCTTTGTTTAACGAATTTCTTTCATGCACTCTATATGAAGAAATTTTTTAAACGAGCAACATGAATGCTTAATTTGACTAACGTTGGATTAAGCATGTGTATAAAAGAGTATTCAGATTTATTTCTGAATTTGATGATTCAATATGCAGTCTAAAGAGCCAATTGCGGCATCTATGTCTCTTGATTACCCGCATGACGGGAAAAGACGATAATACCCGCATGACGGGAAAAGACGATAGTAATACCCACGTGATGGGAAAAGTCTGGGAAAATACCCGCATGGCGGGAGAAAATTTTGACAAAGGACTTATCCTGTATGACAGGAGAAAGATGTGATGACTCATGTGTTTTTATATCGATTGCACATTTTATGTGTCATAGTTATAAAACACTTAATGAGTCAAAAGAGAATAAAGTTACAAATGAACCTCAAGTTAAGGATGGTATGTAAGTGTGACTTGCAAAAAGTATCATTGAGAAAGAACTCTTGTGAGTTTTGAAAATGAATGTGGAAAAGTACTCCCATACGTTAAAAGACAACTTCATTTTGAATGAAGCAGATAAAAGATAACTTTATTTTGAATAAAGCAGATAATCAAAAGTTTCGAAATTGTGGCAAAAGGTTCTTGCCACATTTCGAGGGGGAGATAGAGAGTATTACAGAATAGACTCCCCTAAGTGATCTATGATGAATTGTGATCGTCTGGGGAGTACGACGATCACAATAATGATACCCCTAAAGTAAAGAGATAGATGTATTCTTGGATATTTTATAGCTCCGGAAGGAGACTAAGGACGGTACTCAAAGTGCCATAAAGAAGACAAATTGACAGAATAACAGAATAAACCCAAATAAAAAGGATTAAGGATACACCATTTTCGTGAAAATGGAGTAATCTGGGGGAGCATGGTATGAATATACCTAAGGCTCGAATAGTTTTTATCTGGGGGAGCTTGTTGCTTTATAAAAGAGATGAACAAGTAAACATGGATCTTGTGTTTTAAATCCTTGTAACAGCTATTGCCTTTTGGCAATAAGAGACTACAGAATTAATTGCCTCTAGGCAATGACAGAGCAACAACATCCCCATATGAGAAAAACAGATGACTATAAAGTCTATATCAGAGAAATTTAAATGAAGGTTGATCCCACCTCATTTAAATTAAAAGCTGCGCTCAATCGTTTTTGACAAGTGTCTACTTGTCTTAATGATTAGAGACTATGTGAATCCTGACGATGTTTGGGATTCATAAGTAATTTCCAATGGAGCCAAAACAGTAGGCTATAATGGGTCTACATCTCCAATGTGACTCCAAAGGAAATATGTGAAAAACGATTTTAAATCGAAAGTTTTGCGCTAAGAGAATAGACAGATTATAATGAGTGCTAATGGCACATAATGATCTGAGTTACATCAGATGAAAGCAAAAGATTACAAAGGGATCCTATGGACTAGAGCAAGTCTCTAGAATCAAAAGTCATTTTGGGTTAAAGAAAATGAGAGGACAATCGCATTTGTGCAAACTCATAGAATGGGAAATTCATTTCCTAATCCCGTGTATGTGGATGATATCCTACTTGATAGTGGTGATGTCAATCTACTACCGGCAGAGAAAAGAAGTTCTTGTCCTCAAAAGAGTATTCTCGGTAAAGTGTCTCTCGTTATAAGTATCGAGATTTACTGAGAAAAGAAGAAAAGGGGTATTAGAAATATCACATGGACATGCTGAGAAGAAGTCTCTATAGCATGCATGTTGAGAAAACCTACGCCTGTTCTTATTGACAAGGGTAATGGAATTGGGAACTTTAGTGTTCCAAAAGATAATATAGAACGGATCAAATGGATATGGTACCATATGCTTCCGCTGTTGGTCGCTCAATATTACCCTGAAAGTTCACGTATCCGGGTTGTTTTGGCAATGTCCAATCCAGATATAGATCACTGGAATGGAATCAAAGATATCGGCCTCATGCTAAAAGAAACATTGTGCTCTCAAAAGATTGTGAGTACAAAGATAGATCTATAAGAGTGCTTTCAAAAGGTTGTGAGTACTCTGAAAGAATTTGTGAAATGTATAGCGAAATCCACAATTGTCGCTAAATTTTCACATTCGCAGTTTTTGTGTGGAAAATCTCCAAAGAATTAAAAGGTTGACATCAGTGTCATGTAAAGACATGTTATAGCATCATATGAGGCTGAGGGATAGGCAAAATGGTTAAGGAAACCTGTACCCGGTATTGATAATGGTTGACAACAGCAATAACCATAAAGTAATTCACTTCTAAGATAACGAGTCAAGTGTGGTGCCAAACACATTGACACAAAGTTATACGTTGTAAAGGAGAAAGTCCGGAATTATGTTGAAATGCTTGTAGCATAAGAGGAACAGATAAAAGAAATACATAAGTGTTTGCAGATCTGCTAATTAAAGGCTTACCGCCCAATGTGTTTAGAGAATACATAGTCGACATGGGTTTATGGTATAGTCTATATGTTTTCCGGACAATAAAGAGGCCCAAAAAGATTAAACAATTTGTTTCAAAACAAAGAGGTATATTGTAGCTGTCTGATTCTATCGGCAATTAAGCTGAGACGATGAAACATGCTCTATGTATCGATCTGTGATGAAATAAGTAAAGTTAAAAGTAAAAGTTGAGATCAAGGAGGAGAATGTTAGGTTGATCTCATCCGGTCGAACCCCAACGGGTCGATCGGACCCCTTGACCGCGTCCTGATCGGGGATGCCCAACCGCACCAAGGTTGGTGGGCCCCTGTGACCCGCGCTACATAAAGGGTGGGGGCCGGTAGCACACGTATTACGAGGTTCACCTGTGCGCCACCACACCACCAACATTCCCTACCGATCGTGGGTTAGCGCGGTGCTCACAGGAAGCACCACCGACGCCACTGCCCACTGTCACCACCGCCGCCGTCCACCATGGCCGGCAGTTCGAGCTCGGCGTCCACAACAAGGTAGACACGCCGATCATCCCTCTCTCCTCTCGGTCTCTCTCTCTCGCATCCGATTCACACCAAAAGGGGAAACCCTAAAGGTTGCTACCGTAATTGATATAGACCTAGATGATTTTGTTGTTAATTTAAAACACTCGCATCATTCAAAAAGCTTTTGCCCTTCCTCTCATAGGTGAAATCTGCAGGAGTAGTAGGCGAGCATCTGCTAGCTGACTGAGTTTTGCAGCCCTCGCACCATTAAAACGGTGTGCCCGTAACCCGTTGTTCTCCATTAGCCTTCCCTTTCTTCAGTCACATTTATAAATGGCAACTGATCGCTTTCCTCAGATCAAGATGGAGCGCCAGCTACTGCCACCCAACGTCCAAGACTCCAAGTGAAGCAAGAAGTGGCAGCAGCACAGGAGACCAACGGCGGAGGAGGAGATGCAGCTATGGCGGTGGAGGGTGACACCAGAAAGGAGATGGACATCAAGCTCGACCCCACCCTGCTCCACTGCGCCGTCTGCAACGACCGCCTCAGGCCTCCCGTCTTCCAGGTTTGGTTTCCCTCCATGTTTATAAGTAACTTGATCGACTGACTGTATCCTGCATTTCGCATCCACGGCAAGGTACCAGTTCAAATTTTATATATTTCACCTACTATTCATGCAGTGCGCGGCGGGCTTGCACACGGCTTGCGGCAGCTGCCAGGGGAAGTGTTGGCGCTAAAGCCATGGCGGTGTGTGGTTTCAGCGTCTGTATCGTGTGCGTGCGTTGCGTGCGTTGTGTTTCTGTTAGTTTGTTAGCGAGTGTGGCGGGGTGTCCACTGGCCAGCTGCTGATCCGCCCGTGCCGATGCATGCTGGAGTGGGTAGTGGGTGCGTGAGTGCGCGTGTGTGCGCGTGCTCAGAGCGCGAGGCGTGGTGTCGTGGGTGCGATGCCAGGGCGCCTATATAACCCACCCCTGTACTCCATTGCTAGGTATCGAGTTGGTGCTCGACCTGAAGAAAAGAAGGCGTAGCTGCGCCTGAAGAAATCGTGTGTCCCGTGTCCTGTTCATCACGAAAATGCAATCCCGCCTGGGCTCACGCGTCCTCGGCTTATCGCGTGCCGTCCAACGTTGCTTTGAGATGGATACAGCTGCCTTTGTATATTGCAAATACCACCTCCCATATTTTTTCTGTTCGGTGCAAAAAACACCTCTAGTTCATCCATGTTTTAGTCTAAAGTCCCTATACATATGACCCGACATGCTCCAGTTTAATACCACTACAACAAAATGCTCACATTCTCGTAATGAACAATCAATCCTTGAGAAAAAGATTACAAGGAAGGTTTCCCGGAGCATTAAAGGAACAGTATCCTGGAGCAAAGTTCCGCTCTCGGAGGAGCCCGGCTCCGGCTCCGTCTCTGGCGTGTTGGGGACGACGGTCAGCTCGAGGACGGATCCGGTGTGGGAGGTGCCGGCTCGGTCGCCGGCAAACGGATCCGGCGGTGGTTGGGGACGAAGGCCACCTCGAAGATGGCAGCGCTCAGCTTGGATTCAGTCCTTGCCTTCGGCTCCGCTCCCTCCACGCCAAGACTCGGGCTCGGAAGGCGCCGCCGCTGCCTTGGGTGAAGGTTCCATCGCCGGTGTTGGGGAGGGTAGCTGTGTATGCCGGGGCCAGTTAGGGAGCAGGAGACTAGGGACTAGGGAGGGCAGGGAGGCGGCGCCGGTGGTGGGGGACGGGCATGGGTGCGGTGGTGGAGCAGAAGACCGTGGCGGGGACAGGTAGAGGAAGCCCGGCGACGCGCGAGGTGAATCGTGTAGGAGCTCGTTCGTGAATCGAGAGATAGAGGAGAGAGAAGCCAGGGTGGGCAGAATCAAAGATGTACTGCGCACTTCGGAGCCCATAGGAGAATGAAGATGCTCATTGTATAGGATGTTTTGTGCAAAGTGTGCAAGCGTGAATCTTAGCACGTCCGTATTCGTTGGATAAGATCGGGACGCGCAAGGGCGGGTGGAAAAACCGCGTTGCTGTTCATCATCCTCTTCCTCTCTTCCGTGAGTGAGAGAGCTAGGTCTAGGGTTTGGCTCCTACAGGAAGCTCCCCGGCAAGCGGTGCCACTCGTGCGACCACGGCGCCGCCGGAGCCTACGTACGCTCCCCCGTGATGGACAGGATCGTCTGCTCCGCGCGGAGCCTACTACGAGGCCGGCGACCACGAGAGCGCGTGCCCGCGCGCCCCCTGCTCCTGCACGGTGCCCGGCTGCGCCGTCGTCGCCTCGCCGCCCAGCCTCCTGGGCCACCTCGCCTCCGCGCACTCCTGGCCCGTGCACAGCGTCCGCTACGGCACGCACCACGCGCTCCGCGTGCGGGCGACGTCGGAGCCTCGGGTGCTGCTCGTCGCGGCGGAGGAGGACGGCGCCGTGTTCCTCCTGTCCGTGGCGGCGCTCGGCTCGGCCAGGGCCGTGTCGGTGGTGTGCGTGAGGGCGAACGGCGACGCGGGGCTGCAGTACGGGCTCAAGCTCTGGGCGCACGGAAGCGGTGACCGTGACCGCTCCGTCATGCTTGACACGGAGATGCCGAGCAGCGCGGCGCCTGGTGACGTCGACGTGGAGGCGGTGGAGTTACTGGCGGTGCCGCCGGCCATGATGAGTACTGGACCTAACGCGGAGAGGGAGATGGTCCTCACCGTCTGCATTGACGAAGCCTCCTGATCGATTCGGTGATCTCTATTCCTGACCAAGCATGCATGCATGCGGCTGACTGGACCATGCATGTTGCTCCCCAGCTAATGAGCTTATGCTAGTAATGCAAGTGTTTAGATTAGTTTGTACTACCTCCGTTCCATAATGTAAGCCTTTTTAGTATTTCTCTTTCCATCCGTATCTAGACATGTTTTAGTGTAAGGTTCAAATGAATCTTACACTAAAACATGTCTAAATACGGATGCAAAGAGAAATGTTAAAAAGGCTTACATTATGGAACGGAGGGAGTAGGAATTAACTGTGCGGTTTCACTTTCATTTCGAGCATGTCGAAGTTTGATCAAAGCATGTAGTCAGTTTCTTATGTCATGTTAACCTCACTTCTTCCTGTCACTTTGTTTCGATAATGGGCAATATATTACTATCAAAATGATATTAATTACACCGACTCTGCACCAACTTAATATCAAGAGCAAGTCAGGATATTAATGATGCACACAGCCGTCGGAAGGGAAACCACATCACAATGCAAATGCAGAGGGACATTCGTTGGTCTATGTTTCTTCTTCATTCTCCGCAAAGTTTATGTTGTTATTGGGGAACACATAGTTTTCGGTTTGGGGACGAATCAGTTCGGCCACATTTGCGACCACAAAAATAGAAGTCGGCACATAGGCGGTTAGCCCAATAAATTAGAGGAGTTTGGTCGATCTGGCCCATAGCAGAACTACAAAACGGGTGGCAAAGTTAAATTTGATACTCCCTCTGATCCAAAAAAAACTTCTGCACAAACTGTAGTAGTGTAGAAGAAACGTGTATAAACTGGCGACACAAAATTCGGATTGGAGGGAGTAGTAAAATTTAGACCCATATTCCTCTGTTGAACAAACAAATATTATGAGTTTACACGGGCCTCCTATTTGGGAGAGCCAATTACCGGTTTACGAGTACAATTGGGACGTAATACCTTAAGATATCCCAATTTAAGCCGTCTCTAACGCGGCCCAATAAAAAATACATTTCCTGTAAACAATTCTATTTAAACTTCTGAAAAATATATTGTGACATCATTTTAATGGCGAAGAAAATATAGAAATATGTTTTAATTTTTTTTAACTTTAGAAAAGTATTTTACATGCATTTTATTTTTTGTTTATAGTTTGAATAAAATGTCCACGTTGTATTAAATACAATATTTCACTTATTCCTAAATAAATATAATCGAAAAATTGTATGTATTTTTTTAATAATTCTAATATG